>WEDG01004562.1:0-217650 GCA_017591395.1 Schistocephalus solidus
TTATCTCGGTCTAGGGCGTTCTTTAATTCACTGCCTACCATATTTTCATGTGACATTATTGAAGTTGTCCTGATATTAGCGTTATCTAATTTTGTGGTTTTTGGTGTATTCCTTTGCAGATTGCCACTGGTTGTTTTCTTGGGATGCAACTACGGGCTTGTTAGAACACCCAAGATGAGAGGATGTGATTTGTGGTTCGCTTTGGTCGTCGTCCGTAGGATTTAGAGACTGTGCTCCTGTTATCCGGTTATTATGAGTATTCGCGTCCAAACATTGTGAGTTGTTACATATTGTAGTTTTTGGTACTTTTGGTGCTTTGGTCACTGCCATTTTAACTGTTATATTGCTAACCTATTTCGTCGATTATTGTTAACTTGCAAGAGCTTCCTTAAGTTTGTAAGCTCATTTTCACGTTTTTGAACTTTTAGTAAAATATGAGAACATCCCACACAAGATTCGTCCACGTAGCCAACTGATTTGGCTGCCATTAAGCTTTTTGCGCGCTTTGATTTTCCTTGGTTGTAAGTATAAACTGATCAACGGCCAGTCGTGGATGCCTTAGCAAGCTCAACAGGCTTTCCTTTAAAGGAAGTGTCATTACTGGGTATCCTGCTAGCAAACAATTGTTTTGAGTCCATAAATGTTAAAAACACTGCGTATGCATATGTTCTCTTTTGGGCGTATAACGAAACATTTAAAATGGTGTTGGAGTATGGCGAGTATTTACAGCAATATGAGACAAAATGCGCCTTCTTGTTCAAAAACGCTTTAAAAGAATCTGTAATTGATATGCAAACCGCCGTAGATATATAGATACATGTTTTATTTGAGTTCCCGGAAGGGCACTGTCGTTGGATAAAAATCAATTAAAATAAGTGCAAAATCGTATACAGTTAAGGTTGAATAGTAGATCAGCTATTGGCGATGACAATTTACACAAATCAGTGTGGTCAAAAATTAGGTGAAAGAGCTGACAATGAAAAAAATCCTTGGGCATTTTAATGGAAGAGGCATATCTTGCATGGGGTTGGTGGAATTTTAAGGAGCAAAAACTGTCACTTTTGGGTGAAAAACATACGCGTTAGGTAGGACCGACTTGCTGGTGAGAGGGTATGAGCTTTCAAGGATGTTAGACAGGGGAAACCTTCGCCGGCATTATCCGTAAGCTTAGGGTCGAACGAAGAAATGATAAACGAGATCGTGAATGTCATGGCAGAATTGCCAAAGAAAAAACCACGATACTCTCATTGCTGATTTCTCAGACCACCAACAAAGGAGCCTGAAACGATCGTCAACAGTCTGAGAAGGTTCGATGCCACGACACTGCTCCACGAGGGCATATGAAGCAGTAGAGTAGGTTGCTTCTGAGCGTAGTACGAAAGGGTAATGGGAGATCTGATAATTGAGTCAGAAGAGATCAAAAATAATGCGCTCAGGGGTGCTAGTTGGCACGAAACTCGATAATTCATCTGAGGGCTGCACAGATCAGCATTCAGGTTGTAATTCTGATGATGGTTATTGGCATTCAAAACGGAGGTGATTCGAAACGAGCGCGCAATACGACATACTTGTATGGCGATCATGTTTTCGGAGGTTTGGGTTATGAAGACATCATATTTCGTGGGAGAAACGACGCATGGAAGATAGAATTTGGAGACGGTCTTCTAAATTCCCGATGAGCTTTTCTCGGGGTCATGGAAAAAGCTGTTCAGGAAGGAAGAGGAAAATGAAAGGTTAATTGAATCAGTGATAAGATAAATGTGAAATCTTCTCTTTAATGTAGACAGGTAATTTGATAATCTTATATCGATTGGCAAGTTATTCAAAAGAAAGCAATACCTGGAAGCAAATAACAGAGAGCGTTTATATGTGGAGGATATAGGAGGCGTATAATCAGTGAAGAGCTACATAGATTGAATGGACGACTAACGGGGGGTTAGGGCTGGAATTCGGGGAATATTTGAACTTTTAATAACGCAATAAAGGAGGCAGAACACAGCATCCATTCTTCAAACCTATATAAATTTAAGGTTATTTAGCTGGCACCAATTCGAGTACGAGGTAGTTGAAAGTGTTTGATGTAAGACATTCCGAGTAAAATGTTTTTGGAACGACTACACTCGGTCATTAAACAAAAAAATGGACAGCAATGTTCGAGAATGGGAAGGACAAACGTTTGTTTAAGTATTAATCTAATTCCAGGAAGATAGAAATTATAAGAGATAAAGCTACAATTCTGGGCAGCTTTGACCGTAATTCTATCGGCATGAGGCAACCGATCTAAATTATTATTGTAGCTTAAACCTAAGTCCTTGACGATGGAACATTCAGTCATAGGGGTGCCTGGAAAAATTACGGGTTTTGGTAGTCTTTCAAGCCCGAAGCACGTGTAACGACACTAAGAAGGTGAGAATTCCATTTGCCACGTTGAGCTCCACGCGAAAGAGCAAGCAAGTCTGCATGCTTCTAAGCATCGTTGGCCGAAGATTTAGAGAAAACATATACGCATTTAAGATCGTCCACATAAATAAAAGACTGAGTGTTTAACCACTGATGAAATATCATTAATGAAAGCACAAACAAAAGAGGACCTAGCACGGTGCCTAGACGGACACCCCTTACAATAGGGGTCTCAGCTGAACATGAGGACCCCACTAAGACCATTTGTTTACGTAAGTTAAATATGACGTAATTAAATCGGTAAGGGGACTAAGAAGTCCTAAAGCTTCTTACTCAACTATAAGTCTCCTATTGATAAGACAATATTTGGAAAAATATATGGGATGCTTAAACGCTCATACGGGGCGAACGTGGCTGAAAAATAAATACAAACTGCTGGAAAGGGTTCAAAGGAGGGAAATTAAAGTCACGAAGGGTCTAAAGTCTTTATCATACAAATGCAGACTTGATACATTTAACATTTTCCCTCTTGAGTACAGACAGATTCGAGGCGATCTCACGCTAACAAACAGACTCTTAAGGAATCAGGTCTGTGCTCTACAATTCTAAGTTTTTTTATTGGCCACACAACTAACCTGCGTGGAAATTCTCTCAAAATTCAAAGGACCTTCTCCCACCTGAATGTTCATCACCACTCGTTTTCGCAGCAAGTTATCGGTGCCTGGAAGGGACTCCAAAAGGGCATCACACGGGCAGACACGACAGACACATTCAAACATACACTGAATTTATATTTGCTTGAAAAATACCGCTCCTTCTTACAGGAAGACACTGCTACATCATACCAAAGCTTTGCACATACATACAGAGAACGGTGATATCTATGATTTAAAATAGGTAATAAGCGGTTCTTCAGGATGACTATGCGTAGATTCCACTGTTATGAAACCATTTTCTTTCTACGTGAAAATGTTACTCACTACTTTGCAGTATTTCAACTGCAATATCTTAGCTACCGCTTTCAGTAGGGTCTTCAAAGGCAATGCCTATTACCCTCAAATATACTAAACTATTCTGAACTAAAGACTGTAAGTATTCAAATTTAGGCTTCTTAACTTCCTCAGAAATAAGTGAGTTGAAGTTTGGTATGAATGTGTGACCTGAAAGTTATTAGCTTAGGTGAATGAGCGCAAAGTATTCGCAAGCTTTCAACAAACACTCAGTGATCTGAAAACATTGAATTAGTCACCTCGGCCACTGCAGAGGTAACTTCTGCTAGCTCAGGTAACGCATCTGCAGACCTTCGGTTCATCAGTGGGGCCACCAGCGTTCCCTAGGTTTCTTCCTAGCATATACCCCTTTTTTCAACGCGGAGTTTCATGATTGTCTCAGAATGTAACCCAATAATTTCGTCAATCATTCACCTGGGAAGTATTTGCTGCAAATTCTGTGCATGTTCATATCTCGCCTATTTTCTTTAATATATATAAATATCAATCTTTAATTTTATTCTTCCTATGAAAATTCGTCTGAAGGAGGCAGTCCTACATACACCAGCTCGGTGCACCCAAAATATGACCATTCTAGCCCGTTAAGTCTCTCCTGTTCAACCGGGAAGTTGAAAATTTCAAACACAAAGCCTGAGTCAAGGACTGATGGTTGAAGTGCATGCAGTTAGTAGGCAATCCATGCTTGCTATTTCAAAATATTTTACTCAGTACATTAGATCCGACATATTGTATCGGGGAGCTCACAACACTTTTGACAGAGAACATGGTTATAGGGCTCCAAGTGTAGGTAATATTTACAAAAATTTCACGATTTTCATGAATCCCCTTAAATGCCCGAGAGAAGTATCCCAGTGCTACTACATTGCTTAGGTCCCGATCGATTGACAGACATTCGGTTATCCACATAGCAGTCCAAAATGGTTTATGAGCAGTTTTGCGGTTCGAATGTATCAATAGGTGGATGTTTCCCGGCTTGTGACCTTTTTGTTCCCAAAAACGAAGAGAAACGCACAGATCATACCTACATACTAAGGTCAAGTTCTGTAAACAATTGGTGTCTTTTAGGTTTTAGGAAACCCGTTTAAAGGCAAGGATAAGCAGGCCTCACACATAAATAATGCAGATCGACCGCAAAGGACTGATGTATTACCATAAGTAGTATTCCGCCAGAAACGTTAGAATATTGGGTGGAGAAGATGAAGTATTCTGACCCCTTTCAATCTATAAATACAACGCACTCTAATGAAAACCGAATATTACAAAACGAAGGAAACAAGATAAACCTGTTTTACCCATAGACTGAAAACGGATATGCGAATGATTACGCTTAGTCAGGACACATTAGATTAAAGCATTTAGGTAAAATAAGGTGGCCACACGCCATGCAATTCGTTCCCTAAAAGACGCAAATTTTCGAACATCGCACTCAGCCGCTTGTGCTTTAAACATCGCACAAAATGCGTACACGCAAGTTATATTGCCTTGAAGAAATGACCGGTGTTTAAAATAAGGCCTAATTGGGTTCAGTTACGAACTATTGTATTTTATCGAAAACCGTCAAATCGAAATAACGACTTAATGACAGGTCAATTAGTTAAGGCTTAACGTAACGGACAGCGGAGACGGAAACTATGATACAAAATATTTTCCGTCTCTGCCTTAAATAATTGACCTTTCATTAGGTCGTGATTTCGATGCGCTCGGAATCAAAGTCGGATAGGAAAGGCTTTGACACTTTCGAGTCACGCCATGCCATTAAAAAGTGACATCGTGTCACGGCTTCAGGTAATATATATTCGTTTACGGTTCAATTCTCTGTGTGGTAAAACAAAATACAGTCAGACAAGTTTATTTCTTACTTCTGTGGCAAAAAACCTCAGGAATTTGCAAAAAAAGTAAAACTGACTTCGTTCTTTATTTATGCAAAATAGTGCGATTCCTTACACTTGACTTTACCAGATTTTCATTGGCCTAAGATTAGATTTTCCAGATCCAAAAGGAATTTATTTGAAAACTTTCTTGATTATATTAATAATCAATCAGTATCAGTATATTTGAGTGAGAAATAAGTAAGTAACCGTTAAAAGCCATATTTGAACATGCGTGTTGTTGTTTCAAAAAATACTATCTCAGTTGGTTGGCGAGACCAATGGATATGAGCCAACTGAGTGAAACATAAATGAAAAAGAGAAGACATTGAAAAAAAACCCAGTGATTTTTAGGAGAAAAAAGCTGTCACCCTTGAGGGGTGTCCAACGGGGAGGCATCGCGGAGGTCACCTGGATCATCACCGAAGTGCAGAAGATGCAGCCAGATGCTCCCTTACTGATTGCAGAGTCCGCCAAGTGGTTTCAAAGGCAGAACTATCCACCCAGATCGTCCTTGGTCCACTGTGGTTCGAACCAAGGGAGAACTTTCATAGGCCACATGGACTATGGCCACCAGGTTCGGCTGATGCGAACCAAGTTGCGCAGATAGTTCGACCGTCGATTTCGACGATGTCCACTGTATGCTCCACGGGAGGGTGGTGCAGAGACGGTGAATTGCGCGTGAATTAGTTTTAAGTGATAGTAGCCTTGTGCTGCAGCTACTGCACTCTCTCCTCCTCCCCCACCTGAGCCCGGTGTCATGACAGAGTCAAGAAGACCGGAGGCGGGAGAGGACGCAGGTGGCTGGCGCTGCCGGAGCTGCCCCTGGGCGTACCACCACACCTGGCTCGGATCCCACGGAGTGGGAGTGCCATAAAGGCCACATTAAGAAGGAGCCATTGCAGCCTGACACTCAGTCCGCCAGTCAGCCACTCCACACAAAACACATATTGGGCCGACAACGCGGTCCGAGTGTTCCCGTCAGTTGGCAACCTTCAAAGCCACGGTTTTTAGCGCACCGTGAAAGTTTCAAGCACGTCAAATTGTTTATAGTGAGGAACATGCCCGCGCTGTCACCGCACCTTCCGCGCGGGAATCAGCCTAGTCGGACGTCTTCGGACGCAATGCATCAACGATCCGACAATGCAAAATTCTACGTCAACTTCTGTCAACCCTCCCTCGTAATCCCCCACCCTCACCCCTGGCATCAATTCCATTAGACCAAACATCATCGAGACCACATCACAATGCTCAGCACGTGTTACCACCACTACCACCACCGCCACCACCACCACCGCCACCACCACCACTACCACCATCAGCGATGGAGACTCTATCCTAAACTGTCCACATTGCAACCGCACATTCACCTCACGCATCGGCCTCGTCAGTCATTTGCAAATCCATCGTACAGAGACTGGTGAACAAGTGCCTGGAGCTCCAACGAACAGCAGAGATCACCGCCTCCACTGCCCTCACTGTCCTCGTGCATTCAATCATCGCATAAGCCTTTTCGGTCACAGGCGCATCCATGACAGCGGAATTCACCGCAATGCCGACAACACTGATACACCATACACACCCTCCGTACACGTACGGCTTTCAGTTCATGTTGTAGCACGCACCATTATATCGATCTAACCTTCGCTAGAAAGCCTTCATGGATTCCCACATAACAACACCCAGAAGAAGATTATTTCAAGCTTTGACCACTCTTTGGAGAAAAATTACTTCCGAGTGTCTAGCCTAGCCCCAGTCACACGTTATTTGAGAGGATGACCTCTCAAGTTCATTGTTGTTGCTAACTCAAAGAAATCCCCTCGAACAAGACATCATTCCTATACGCGTAGTAATCGAAATGTTAGTACTTGGTCTCCAAAAAGCTGTCAATAGCGCAAGGGAAGGAGATTGTCCTTAAACAACCGGCTTCATAAGGCTGTGAGCCCTGTCCAAGGACAAGTTTGGTTGCTCGCCTTTGCACCTTTTCGAGGATGGTGAGGTCCTTTGCCGCCCAGGGCCTCCCAGCTTAAATAGCGGACTACAACTGCGGCAGCTGAAAACGCTCGTTTGACGAAGTAGAGAATCGACATCGCTGACTTCGCTAACTTGGCGCAATGTAGGTAGGATTTAATCGAGGGCGTGATTCAGACTCCCAGGTCCTTTTGGGCATCCACTTCTTTGAGTGGAGTGCCATTCAGACTGTAAACCGTACGATTCGAAAGATTGCTTTTCCCGACTCGTATGATGTCGCACTTGCTCTCATTAAACGGCAAGAGCCAGTGATTTGACCATTTCTGGAAACAAGTTAAGTTTGCCTGCAAGTTCTCTTCGTCAGCCGCAGTTTTAATGACACGCCAAAGTTTGAGATCATCGGCAAACATGGCAATATCGCAGTCCAGTTCGTTGGCACAATTGCTGATGCATACAATGAACAAAATAGGGTCGAGAACAGAGCCTTGGGGAACACCACTCTCAACCTCAACATTGACAGACTGCTTGTCGCTGATATGGACCGTTTGTGAGCGGCCAATTAGGAAGTTTTCTATCCATGTCAGAAGTCTACCTTTTACTCCTAAGTGGTTGAGTTTCTAAAGAAGGGGTGATGCGGCACGCTATCGAAAGCCTTTTGAAGTCGATCTAGACTGCGTGCACCGTATTTTTCTTATCAATTGCCTCAGTCCAACGTTCTAAACAGTAGATCAAATATGTTACGCAGGACCTACCTCTACGGAAACCATGCTGGACCTCGGAAAGCAGATGGTTATGTTCTAGGAACTGCATTAGTTGTTGCTTAATTATTTTTTCCATGATTTTGCAGTAAACTGAAGTAAGGCTGACGGGTCGATAATTGTTTGCTGAGACCCGACTTCCACCCTTATAAAGCGGCGTAATCCATGCGGGATTCCAATCCACTGGTAGACCTCCGGTCTCGAAGGATGTTTGGAAAATCGTAGAGAGTGGTTTTGCCAACTCTCCCGCGAGCTCTTTCAAGATCTTGGCAGGTACTTCATCGGGACCCGCTGACTTAGATTCCTTTAACCCCAAAAGTTCCTCGAGGACAACAGTCTCGGTGAATTGAACAGTCTTGACTATTGTTTTCACTTCGGAGACATCGGCAGGGTAATCGCATTTCGATTAATTTGTGAAAACTGACCGGAAAAATTCAGAAAGATGATCAGCCTTCGCACCGTCTTCAATAAGTTCTATGCCCTCGGCGGTCCTCAGCAGGGGTATCGGATCCTTGCTCCATGTATTCTGCCTGAGGTAACCGTGAAACAGTTTCGGGTTCATGGTAGTCCGGATACCCTCGTAAGTTCATCGAGCACAGCAGGCAGGCCAAACCAAGACAAAATCCAGTGACAGAACAGCCAAAAGTCTGGCATGCGCTGCCATATATTGACGGCGTCTCTGAGGCAGTTTCCCGCCTCCTCAGGCTGTTAGGGGATCGGAATCGCCCATCGACCGGATGCAACCGTTTGAAATCTTTTCATGAGAGAGAAACACCCCTTTCACGAGGTGAGACGTCAAACGTCATCCACAGGATCCAATGTGACTCTTGTGAAGTTAACTACGTCGGAGATCCAGGGAAGCGTTTGCAGACCCGTGTTACCGGACACGTGCGGGCAGTGAGGAGAATGGATCCATTGTTCCTGGTGGCGGAACACTGTGCAAACTCTGGGCACACGTTTGCCTTCTAGAACGCCAAAATCTAGAATCCAGGAAATGACCGCTTAACCAGGGAAACAGGAGAAGCCTGTCACACGGAGACTACGTCAATCAACTGTTGTGTCGCCCTTCCGGCAGCCTACCAAGCCCTCCAGGCGCAGCTCAGCAAAAGTAAGAGCAAATACGAAACAAGCCAAACGTGAATACAACCACGGGTGAACCTAGGATGGACATGCACGTAACCACGCCACAATCCAGGGCCAACGAATGCGTCATCATCAATAATTTCGCATCAACCACAATCCCGACAGACAAAGAGACATGCAGTCAGAAGGACACAAACCAGGAATAGCAACCCAGGTCACCAATGAAGGTCACTGCGGACGCGGATGAGGGCTGCAAACGGTCAAACGCCACCCCTCGACGAGAGACATGCCAACTGATAGCAATTACCCTCCTCCCCCCTCCTTCACCCTGGTGACTCCAGAGATGCTTCACGTGTGTATGCGGGCGATGAACGCCAAAGCCAATTACGGACTCCCCCTACCTGTCCTCCCTACTGTTAATGTAAACCCGTACAATCAACACTGTGTTAAAAAATGGCTGTCACCCCCTATAAATACTGTGCGACGCAGTACGATACTCACCTTCGACGATGGAAGCTTGCATGCTTTTGAAACGTCAGGAAAATAAATCTATAGTCTCTGAAGTCAATCTTTCTTCTCATTTATGTCCGCGGACGCGCATTTCCACTTCTTAGTAGCGCCTGGGGTTGGGTATGGCTGGCTGATGACGGCTAATAATCCAGAAATGGTCATTCCAGTCTCCTTTGTCTTTGTCGGTCATGTTATTCGGCCTATATCCTTAGCTGCCTTGCGGCTACTGGCGGGGCTCGAGTTGTAGCCCCAAGGCACAACGGGACGAGTGAGTCCTGTAACCGATCGGTGAGCGCCAAACTACCATTCTTATATATATATATATATATATATATATATATATATATATATATAACAAGTGCGTAACACTCACTAATGTGGTAAGGATCTCACTCGATCCCATTTGTCCGCCCGCCAGTTACCTACCGGCGATAAACGAACGTTGTGTCATAGGACACATACCATATATATAGCACAAATATGTTGCTAAGAGTGCAACAGGCAAGACGCAGACAGCTGTTTCACGGTCATTACCGATCATCAGTAGCATCATATGCCTTTGTGCAGTGAGGGTACATAAACAAACCAAACAAGTGCGTAACACTCACTAATGTGGTAAGGATCTCACTCGATCCCATTTGTCCGCCCGCCAGTTACCTACCGGCGATAAACGAACGTTGTGTCATAGGACACATACCATATATATAGCACATATGTTGCTAAGAGTGCAGCAAGAAGACGCAGACAGCTGTTTCATGGTCATTACCGATCATCAGTACATCATATGCCTTGTGCAGTGAGGTACATTAACAAGCCAAACAAGTGCGTAACACTCACTAATGTGGTAAGGATCTCACTCGATCCCATTTGTCCGCCCGCCAGTTACCTACCGGCGATAGGTACAAGGCACAAGGCATATGATGTACTGATGATCGGTAATGACCGTGAAACAGCTGTCTGCGTCTTGCCTGTTGCACTCTTAGCAACATATTTGTGCTATATATATGGTATGTGTCCTATGACATAACGTTCGTTTATCGCCGGTAGGTAACTGGCGGGTGGACAAATGACCGAGTGAGATCCTACCACATTAGGAGTAGTGATGGCACAACCCGCTCGCCGAAATGAGCATATATGATGTACTGATGATCGGCAGACCCTGACTGTTGCGCTGCTGTCGCACATCTTTAGCAAACATATTTGATATATATATGGTGGTCGTGTCCCATGACATAACGTTCGTTTATCGCCGGTAGGTAACTGGCGGGCGGACAAATGGGATCGAGTGAGATCCTTACCACATTAGGTAAGTGTAACGCACTTGTTTGGCTTGTTTATGTACCCTCACCGCACAAGGCATATGGTGTACTGATGATCGGTAATGACCGTAAAAACAGCTGTTCTGCGTCTTGCCTGGTTGCACCCCAGCAACATATTTGTGTTATATATATATGTATATATATATATATATATATATATATATATATATCATGAAATAATTTCTGAAATTATTAAGTGCAGGAAATGGAGTCAGATTATTCGGACATGACTTTTTAGGGTCACACAGCAGCAGAAACATCGGCGAAACACGTGTCTGGGCTTTTAGCTAGTACCTATGTCGGATGTACGGTATAATATATGTGCCATATATATATGCCATATATATATATATATATATGATAGTGTGGGGTCTCACCGATCTGCTTTAAGGAACATGCATGTTCCGTTGTGCCCTGGAGCTCAGACTAGAGCCCCGCAGGCGGTCGCATAGCGACGTGTAGCATATGATTGAATGGAACCGACAAAGACAAGGGAGACCGGAATGGCCATTTCTGGCTTATTAGCCGTCATCAGCCAGTCATACCCAATCCCAAAGTGGCACACCTGGGATTCGAACCCGCGACCTTTGATATTTCAGTCAAACGCTCTACCATTGAGCCACGGGCTCGTTGTTTTGTCGTTTGTGATCGGGAATATGATGATAGTGTGGGGCTCACCGATCTGCTTAAGGAACATGCATATATATATATATATATATATATATATATATAAAATCAAATGCTTCACGTCGCTACATGACCACCTCTGAATGCTCTAATGTGAGCTCCAGGGCACAACGGAACATGCATGTTTCTCAAGCAGATTGGTGAGCCACACACCGCTATCGGTGAGCGCCCAAAAACCATATGCTTCACGTCGCTACGCGACCGCCTGCGAGGGCTCTAATGTAAGCTTCAGAGCACAACCGAACATGAATGTTCCTCAAGCAGATCAGTGAGCCGCACACCGCGTTTTAAGCTTGGAGACTCCTGGGCGGCGATGTACCTCAACATCCTCGAAAAGGTGCAAATGCGAGCAACCAAACTTCTGCCCGACAGGTCGCGAGTTCAAGCCTCGGGCGCCGCAGCGCCTGGGTTTGGGTATGGCTGGCTGATGACGGCTAATAAGCCAGAGATGGCCATTCCAGTATCGCTTGTCTTTGTCAGTAAAATCATTCTGCCTATATCACTTGCTGATCTGTGGCTGCTGGCGGGGCTCTAGAGTTAACCCCAAGGCACAACAGGGACGAGTGAGTCCTGTAACCGATCGGTGAGCACCCAGCTACCATTGTTAATATTCGTTAAGTAATAAAAGACCGTACATCTGACTGCATATTTATATCACCTCTGCCATGTATGACTTTCATCAGCGCCATTGATTTGTTCGCGCAGGGCTTGATATGCAGCTGGCAAATCCATATGTCTATTGATCGATTCCGAGGTCAAGTGCCACGCTTAATGCAGCAGGCGTGAAATTCTATGGTCTCCCCAAGGTCCATAAACCAGGAACCCCCCTACCGCCGATTGTTTCTCTAAGAGGTAACCCAACGTTTGGCCTAGCCAAGTGGCTGTTTAAACATCTCAAATTTCTAACCCAGGCTTCTACAACAACAGTCCACTCAGCTGAACAATTCATATGAATGTTACCGGGTATTCGACTTATGGAAGAGGAACTGATGGTATCTTTCGATTTAACGTAACGTTCCATCTCAATCCCAAAAATTTCGCAGTTAAAACCATACAAGCCCTGCTTGAATAACCATATAGCGAGACGGACACGAAACTCAAAATAAGGCACCTTGCCGTCCTCGTGAAATGCTGCTTGAACACATTCCTTATATTTAATGAAACCGTGTACGAACAGGTCAAATGTACCTCGTTGGAGTCGCCATTGTCCGCCCTGATTTCTGGGGCAGTATTGCTGAGACTGAAGGCACTGGCTTTCGACCACTATCGACCTCGATTGTGGGTACGGTATGTTGATGACACATTTGTCATCATCAGTCGGGACACGATTGAAGATTTCACAAAGAATCTGAACTCGATCTTCCCCGACATCCAGTTCACGATATAAGAAGGAAAAGACTGTCAGTTGCCGTTTCTCGACGTGCTGGTATGTATGTATGTATGTATGGGGCGATGGAGAACTCAAAAGACGGTTTACAGGAAGGCGACGAATACCTCTCGCATTCTGATTTATTTTAGCAACCACCCCCTCTAGCACAAACGCAGCTGCGTGAGAACACTGTACCGTCGAGCGGAAATCCATTCCACCAAACCAGCCGACAAGAAGACAGAGGTCCCGTTTCTGCGGAAACTCTTAACTGTCAACGGATATCCTGGGGGTTTTGTTGAGAAATGCAGGCTAGAAGCAAAGAGAATAAATCCGAAGGGGCAGCCAAAACCAAAGTGCAGGCGAGCATTTTCTTACACAGCTGGTATATCCGAAGAATTCGCTAAACTTTTGAGCGAATTTGGGATTGGCGTGGCTCACAGACAGAAAGCGACAATCCACCGGCAACTCATGCTATCTAAAGACACAATTCCCCTTAACCAAATATCCGGCCTCATTTACCGGATAGACTGCCATAGTGGTTGAGTAATTTATGTTGGCGCAACCGGAAAACGGGTTTGCATGAGAATGCACGAGCACGAGCTTGCTGTGAGACGGAAGGATAAAATCTCCGTGGTAGCCGCTCACGCGACCTCGCCAGGGCACGACTTTGACTTTTGCAGAGTGAGAATACTGGGTCAGTCAGACGACTGAATTTTACGCCTGCTGCAGGAAGCGTGGCAATCGACCGCGGAATCGATCAATAGACATATCAATCTGCCAGCTATATATTAGGCCCTGAGCGAAAAAACCAATGGCGCTGATGAAGGCCATACTCGGATGATGCAGTGAACGGTACAGTCTTTTATAGCTTAACGATGGGCTCACGTGAGATTCCTAAACGTCCTGCCAGCAACTGCAAGATGGCTAATGATATAGGCAGAATAACATGACCGACAAAGACGAGGGAGAATGGAATGGCCATTTCTGGCTTATTAGTCGGCATCAGCCAGCCATACGCAACTCCGCCCGTTGGGCACCAGAGGCTCGAACAGGTGACCTGTTGGTTAGAATTTGAAAACTCAACCCACTGTGCCACGAGCTCGTTGTCTTGTCGGGTTTGATCGGAAATATTAACTGTGGTAAGTAGACGCTCACCGAATGTTTAAAGGACTCACTCTTCCCGTTATGTCTTGGGGTTCACTCTCGAGCCACGGCATCCTTGGCGGTCTGTGGCGAGGATAACTCGAATACATACATCCCTCTAGTAATATGGATCAATAGCAGACCAGATCACACTCGTAAGGCCGCCTCTCTAAAGAAAATATGGAAAAGACGACCAGATAGGGAATTTATTTGGAGAATACTGCCTTTGAGTAACGAGTTTACCAAAAACTTTATTGAATGGAAGACGTGAAGCATTTGGATTTTCTGGCTGCTATAAAGTGACAGTTATTCCTTGTTATTCTGCCTTTTTTCCTTCAGTCATGGATTTCCGTGCGCCGGCTACTGAGAAACTATCCATGCTTTGAATTTACCCTACAGTCCACTATTGGATGTAAAAACAAATGTTTTCCGTGATAGGCTTCAAACCCGTTGCCAACTGTCCAGTCGTGAAAGTTACAAAAGAAGAACTCAGGGTTACCTGCAACAAACCGGAAATGCGTTTGCTCGATTGTGAACAAATGTCAGGCAATGGCGCACATGTTGTTAGACGACAGTCCCTACTATTAAGCAAGCATTATGATCTGTTTCTCGTATTTTATCGGAGGGTCGTTTCGCTTTAAGTACTGGTGTACTGGAAAGCTACCTCCCTGGTCTTTTTCGGAAATCCCTTCTGAGGCATTTAAGCATCGATTCTATAAGCAGACTTGCTTGGTCAGATAAGCAGTCTTGCTTCTGGCGGGCAAAACAGCGTAATTCAAGCAGATGTAGGGAAATGGTGACGACTTAGTGTAACCAGATGACTAGTCCAGGGACTACTCGCTTTTGAAAGATTAAAACTCCCACATGTCACGGTCACAACTAATTTCTTGATAGTGGTCGTTTATGTAGCCCCACACCGGCGGAAGGTTAGGTGAAGGGTTAGGTGTAGGGTTAGGATCAGTGTTGACTTCAGTTTCATGCGTTAGCATTAGGGTTAGGTAAGGGCTTCAGCTATTTTGAACGTAAGGTTCGAGTAAGGTTTAGGAGTGGCTAAGAGGAAGTTTCAGGTTTCGAACAGGGACCCATTTCTGAAATTTAGCGCGATGCCGCTTGTATTCGCGAGGAGGTTTCGTTTAGAATAACATGACAGACAAAGACAAGGGAGACTGGAATGATCATTTCTGGCCTAGTAGTCATCATTATCAGCCAGCCATACCCAAACCCAGATGCTGCGGCGCCCGAGGCTCACACTCACGACCTGTTGTTTATAAGTCCCACGCTCTAATTCACCTGTTCTACCAGGTGGGGGGCAACTGAACGATTTTCTTAATCAGTTTTCCGGGCGATCTCAGTTCTGTCTCCTCGGATAGAGATCTGTGTAGATTGTGTAGATTTACTGACTCTAGCCAGTTAGATGCTTTCTCTGATATATTAACCCAGAAAATTCATGATTCCATTTCAGTTGGTCACAATTGCAGGGTTACATTTTTGTCAAGTATTTACTCCGGATCTGGTTCAACTTGTCTGCATAAATGTTGTTGTTTGGCGGTTGACATGACGGCGAAACTTAGTGGTATGCTTTTGCAACCATTCTGAGAGGGTGCTCGGTAAGCCTACATGTGGCCTTAGAAAATATCGTTGAAGTAGGTACCGGAAAATGTAAGAAGATTCAAAACAACCATCATTTCGAATAAAAAGCTTGAACTTCTACACTGGAGTATCTGGCAAAGACGTTATACCGTACTTCCGAAATTTCAATGAACATTTGCGTCAAAGACAATCAATCACTGTAGAATAACCACGCAATGCTCATTCTAAAAATAGGTAGTACTACAAGTAGTGTGAATCTTATATGGCAAAGATGTTATACCGTACTTCCGACATAGGTACTAGCTAAAGGCCCAGACACGTGTTTCGCCGATGTTTCTGCTGCTGCGTGACGCAGCAACAAGGGGTTAGGCTCCTCAGTGGGTCCCCCAGCGTTCTCTATACGGTTTCTGATTCATGGACTCCAGAGAAGAATCGGGAAAATAATGTCTGAAAGTATTAAGTGCAAGACATGGAGTCAGTTGATTCAGACATGACCTTAAGGGTCAGACCCGAAATTATCCCGCGGTGGCTGATGGACTTCGGCCAAAATATTTCTAGACCTAGAATATCCTGATTTACTCAAAGTGGGAGTTTATTTTCTGAGGACAGTAAAAAGCGACAAATAAAAGCTGCACCAAAGACAACACAAACGGTACGCTCACTTATAATGCGATTTCCGTTGAATGAATAAATAGAAAAACGTCTCAAAATGTGCAAAATGCCACTTATCAGGATTTGTAACATAAAAGACGCATTTAATATATGACAAGACGTACAAATTTATAATTCCAACTCACGTTGTGTGTTTACTGGTCTACTATTTTCCGCATTAGTTTTAACTGAAGCAGCGAATTCCTTGTGCTCTACCGAAACATGCCTAGGGAGATTATCGGCTTTTGAGAGACTACAATTTGGGAAATTCTATTTCTAGGCCTCGCAGCAAAAACTACTGAAATATTGGCAACAGTAGCTCAAGTACCAAAAACGCGTAATTAAGTAAATACAATCTATGAATATTTTTAATTAAAAAAAGAAATCTTAATTAAGAAGTGAGGCAAACAGACGCACTAATAGCTGAAAAATATTCCACTGGAAACCTAAATCATTAGCACTCGTTTGCTACCATACATCTACTGGCTTCATCAAATTTCTATCTAAACTTGAATAAGTCAGCTTTTTCTCACAATAAATTGGAATCAACTACATAGTTTATTTTTTCCCAACCAACATTTTCAAAGTCTGCCATCTTGTTTAGTTCATTGTTAGTTAGCCTTTCTCTGATAATCCAGGCATTGTAAATGAGGTCTGAATACAGTTCAAGACAGCTACATGTGCTCACCATGTGCATAAGAAAACTCGTATAGAACAGAAAAAAACATAGTATGCCCACTGAAAGCTTTTAAAACGGATTCCAAGGTAGCTCGTGGACAAATGATGAGGTGATCACTGGAACAGACATGTCTGTATTCTGATGACTCTAGCAGCGGGTTGGGCTACCCAACTCCGGGCCAGGCACGTTGGTCATGCGAAGGACACCTCTTAGCATGAATAATCTACGCAGGCTTCCTCAACCTCCGAAGATGAATGGCCAAAATTAATGCTTGAAATGTTAAGACGCAACTATACTCCGTCCCACGCCGGTAGACGCTGCTGCTTTCGGTCTTGAAGCTCATGTGGCTAGAGCGTTGGATGTACTAAAGCCTTCCCCTTGCTGTATTCAATTCGACTCCCACCGAGGTCTCCGACTTTTTCACAAGTGGGTCAAATGTATTTACGAGATACTTGAACCGATCAACGGCCAACAGGAGGGGGACTTGCCTCACCGAGCAGCACCTACCGATGGCAGATGGATAGAATCAGAGCTAAAAATTTCAATTCGACCATGTTTTGACAGGCACTCCGCTTCAGCACTCCGCCTCAGCAACCGCGAAGAAGTTTGTTAATGGTTGTTAAATGTGAATGACAGCCTGGGAGAAGCGGTCGGTCTCTCGCACAACAGTCACTCGTTCGCTATCCCCAGCCTTCCTTCTATTTTAATTTATATAACTAAAAAACCGCTGAGACTTGTAATGCTCTTATGGCTAAACCCAGACTTGATTTTATGACACGTTTCCATTCGCTGACCTGGCGTAGAGGGGCCATGATCAACAGATAGACGTGGTACTATAACCACGCAAAACTCCTGTACGTTTAGGAGAGTTATGCAGATAAGTCATTACTGTCCTAGCTTATGGCATTGACGGCAAGCTGCCGAGAATTTTGAAACATAGTTGTTAAATTAATTTTTTCTAAAATCCAGCCAGAATGAGGGCAGTTTTAACGGGGTGGAACCTTGCTCATAAGACCGTGCAAAGTTAACGATAGACCGTGACCTCTCAGCATGTCTAGCTGACGATTGGGGATTAAACCCTCGCCCACTTATTGTCTGAGGTCATGTAGCCGTCAGTTCATTTCTACCACGAGCTTAAAACCTATAAAGGCAGACTGCATACGTTATTTGAGAAGTTGCATCAGGTGAAAACTTGGGTTGTGTAACAGTCTCGGTAAGCACGCAGATCGTTTTACAAAAATTGTTAAATTTTGTCTCTAGTAGACTTAAGAGTATATTGTTGGAAACATTAATTGCTTTCTTATTTCGTAAGTATTTTGTTATTCAAATACTACCCAACGTTCCCAATATTCTCAAAAATTCTTTATTGTTGATGCCACGATTTTCCTCTGTCAAATGCTAGCGAATCTTAAATTGTCTCTCCACGTTTTAGATAAAATGAAATTGTGTTGTGTAGTTTCAACCTTACTGAAATTCGTCATTTCTACATTGAATGGAATCTTGGGGGTAAGATAACGGCCAAAAATTCAATTGATTTAAATATTCCTTTTATTGCTGATTTATGCTTTTGCGTTCCCTTTTAAACAAGCATATTCACCAGGTATTTTGCACAGGAAAACCACATGCTTTAAAATCTATATTATTTGGGCAGCTTGGATTCCTAATTTTGGCGCTCTTTGGGATACTACTGAAGACTTCTGCACCATTCGTTCGGTCCATCCTCGACAAAGCCTTCAGTCTTGGCGCGAAAATCAGCGACAAAGAAGCCGAGGAAATCACCACCTTCATTCTCAACAATTCGAGTGAGTTTGCAGATGAGTTTTTCGTGTCAAAATGAGTTCTCGAGGCAGAAGATTCATTCTAAAGGCATTTTACACTTACATTTTAGCCGGCGTCTCTGTCATACTAATCTTAGTTGGTCTGTCTCTGGCTATCCTGTGTTTTTTCGGTGCCTTCGCCTCTTGTTGTGGCTGTGGAATTCTTCTCAAGATTGTAAGTTAGCTCCTTTGTTGTCTATTTTCTGGGAAATTCTGCTCCCGTCCTTGTCTCTCGACTTCGTTAGCCTGCATAAGTAAATGATCGCCGTCAGAAAGGTTCCTTCCGGGTCCACCTTGCTGATCGATCTGTAATGGCAGAGATCAGGGAACAGGAGTGAGCACGTGGGTGTGGACGCAAGGTCTCCCAACCACAGTGTGTGGCTAAGCAAAGAAATTAGACTTTTCTTGTGTATTAAGAATGACAAGGTTGAGGAAGCTTTCCTTCGCTAAATGTTTCTACGAACGCCCTTGGAATTTCTGTTTAAAGTAAAGCGTAGAAATGGATGGTTATTTCGGGTTCTGATTACGACTTCAACCGAATACCTTGGCCAACGCTGTGCACCTCCGATTGACGATCAGCCAAATCCAAATATGTATTTGTTCGTGCGACTATATCATGAGCATTTCTGCCCCAAGGCATGATCAAGTAGCCATTTAAAGGATGAACCTGATCGCAACGTCACAATGGTAATGTTAGCAAATAAAAAATTACAAAAATTAGTAAGATAAGTAGCAGTGCATTTAAAGCCCCAAGCACATTTTGACTGGAAGTAGATTCCATCGAAGTTATTTACATCAACGTATTGTTATGCATCGGGAAACTTGCGAAGGCAGATGATAAGTCAAGTAAACATGTTTTAAGGTGGATTGCCCAAAAAGGTTCAGTTCCATATACGAACTTCTTTACCTTTGAACGAACCCTTCGTAGAACTCATGCTGCTGTAAGCTGAATTGGAAAGAACACATATTTTAAGAAAAGAAGGTTGTTTCCTCTCCGGAATCAGGTTTTATTTCATCTGAGCTTTCGAAATCTTTATGGAGTCCATCGTCAGAGATAAAACAGCAACATATATAGGGGGTTGGGGCCAATCAGAAACCAATGTCACCATTCCAAAGATAGCTGCTCAAGTCTCTGGATGCCGGAGCCAGATCGATAAATCGATTGATTGAGAGCTCAGTGGAGGCTCGGGCTTTAACCGATTTCTGACATGACTTTCTTCGGGCGTGAGCGATTACCTTCATGGCTGCGAAGTTAAACGGGTAATCCACTTTGCAGATTTGGGCAGCCACTTGCGATAACCTGTCACTCCGTCCCACACTCAGCTCATGCTCGTGTAGGCGCGCACTATGATTCGGTTGAGCGAACAACCTCCACGTTATATAAACATATATATTTGATAGTGTTTTGCTCACCGATCTGTTTAAGAAACATGTATGTTCCGTTGTGCCCTGGAGCTCAGACAAGAGCCTTCGCAGGCGGTCGCATAGCGACATGTAGCCTCTGTTGATAAAGTGGAACCGACAAAGACAAGGAAGACCGGAATGGCCATTTCTGGCTTATTAGCCGTCATCAGCCAGTCATATCCAATGCCAAGTTTGGCACACCTATATATATATATATATATATATATATACTAGAATGTGAACATTCACTTCTATTCGAGAAAGAATATTTGCATGGAGATCATTATTTTGTAAAGATACATGACACTGAACGAGCTTGTTCACGCATTGTTGCACCCTTATGCATGTAGCTTAAAGGATACGTTTTCAAATCGCTTTTAAAATCAAACAATCAAACGCCACTTGTGCTTACAGTTATCTTAAGGTTTTACCAGTTCACAGTACTTATAAGTATGAGCGGAATTTTTTTTTCTAAGCGACAAAGAAAAGTCATTTTTGCTACAAAACATTGGTTCCAAATTTTGCCAACCTGTTTCCGAATGGTGATATCACAAATTTTATTACATTTTCTTCAATATATTACCTTTTAGTATGGTTGTATTCTCCTCGTCCTCCTCATTGTGCAAATAATTGCAGCCGCCGTCATCTACTCGGATCCCTAGCAAGGTGGGTTTTCCTGCTGACTACTATTCATGGAATTCATTTTAGGGCAACTAACATCCACTACTTACATTTTCAATATTTTATTTCGAAACCTTTTTTCTCCGATACTTCACTACGCCATCTTCTAAGACGGAACGATCGTGTTTCCTTACAGACTTCAAAATTTATTATTGAAGCTATGAAGGAATTGCTGAAGTATTTTGACGACCAAAGCAAACTAGGGCACGCTGCGAATATGATCTGGACGTTTGTAATGACGGTAAGCATTGGTTTCCGCACAGCGAGCCTTTTAATGACCAAATCTGGACGTTTATCCTCTCGTTACCCCTTGTGCCATCTCTCACCAGCATGCTTCTCTCGTTTCCTTAGTTTAATGGGCGTTGCTGCGGTATGGATGGAGCGAATGATTTTCAAACAATTGCCAATTCACCAGGTAAGTAGAAGGCCCTCACAGTCGACAGAAAATCTCGTAGTAGACTGCACCCATAATTTGTTCATAAACGACAGGCATAGACCCTTGAATTCAAAAAAATCCGTAAGTATTTTTATAGGAAGGGAAATATCTAGTACAGATAGACAGGAATACATGAGGATAAACACAGAGCATGATAAACGTTCATCTTCTGCAGCTCGTGCTTATAACTGGACTGTATATACCAGGAAATAAATCGGATGAACCAAAACCCGGATCCAGAAGACAAAAATAGGCGAAACGTGTGTTTTGTCTTTGAGCTAGGACCTATGTTGTCAGCATGCTGAATCGTGCGACATTTCAGTTTAGTTTAGTACTTATGTTATGTGGTTACATCAAAAAGATCTCCCAGTGAGAACGTCTACTATTAGAGAGCACCTGGGTATGCAAAAACAATCGGACTTGAACTTAAACATTTTAAGCAGACGAACCGAATACAATTCGTATTATTGCCTTATAAACCTTTTAATTACTGCCGAAATACTCAAGATGTGTACCAGGGGCACATGCTTTGATTTGTTATATGTTAAGCCATTTCCTGACGTGATTAAAATCCACACGTAAAACACTTCACAACCAGGTAAATATCCTAACGCTCTTAGGAGGAAATGAGTAGTCAGTAAAAACATTAATAATAAATAATCTCACCGGTTTTTTAAATAAGAAGTCATCAGAATTTTATATCCCATACTACATATCCATACTAAGTGACCTGTAAATATGGCGCTTTATTTTTGTTTGAGAGAATATTCAAAATCGGACAAAAATCACTTTGTTTAAGAAAGCCGAGTTATAGTAGACTTGACTGCCTACTTCATATAAGTT
The DNA here is from genome assembly GCA_017591395.1 of Schistocephalus solidus. Classification (NCBI taxonomy): domain Eukaryota; kingdom Metazoa; phylum Platyhelminthes; class Cestoda; order Diphyllobothriidea; family Diphyllobothriidae; genus Schistocephalus; species Schistocephalus solidus. Next base: position 22,220 of record WEDG01004562.1, read on the forward strand.
TGCATTTTAAAGGAAAAAATATTTTTGAAAGTAACCTGTACTATGGGTTCTTTGGGCTATAATTAGAGTTGGCAGTTCTGACACGGGCTTCGCCTGTGGCAGCTACTTCGCACAGCAGTCAGGATGCATGAGAAGAAATACAATGTTTTTTTAATCTATAATCGTCTTGCTATTGGCAGTTTATGAGTAGCATGTGATTAGTCTACTGAAGGTGAAAGAAACGTGACTCAAGCGGTCGTGTGAAATTTCGAAACAAACCTGATGAAACCGGTCGCATAGACTTCTGACTACCTTAAAAGGTTGCAAACTGCTATCTTTTCAGTGGCTCCACCTGCCTGTTGTCCGCGAAAGACGACCAACTGTACATTCGCAGCGGCAAAAACAGAAAACACTCCAGGCTGTAGAGAGAACATTACAAGGTTTACTTATGACCACCTGAAGGTCTTCCTCTTTGTCTTTGTGGCTGCAATTCTCATACAAGTAAGTTAATGTACTTTTTAAAAGTTTACGAAGTAGACAGCGCCTTTTATATGCGCGGCTACCTTGTACGTCCAGAGAACACCACCTAAGCTGCACGAAATAATGGCCCGCATACGCGTGATTAAATATTGCCACCAAATCAGCGGGTGAATTACGTAAGGCGCGTAACTAATGACATGTCGATGGCTCTGAAAGCGAAAATTTGCGATTCGTGATACGTGGTACGCCTAGAGAACACAACCTTAGGTGAGTTGTATTCGTGAAAGAATGTGTCAACCCAAAGACAAGGACTGACGTTGAGTGGTTTCGGTGCAGAACGGAAAAACTTCTGGGGCCATGGGGGGAAGGTGTCATCAAATCCCTTATATGTTTGCTTTTGGGAGACTTCCCTCTTTTTACTGCCAACTAGGATTCAAAGCCAGTACTGGTGTAATGAGAAGTGAATTTTACTAGCAGATTGGAATAAAAATACAATAGGTGTGAAAAAACCTTTCTTACGATCGGATATGTGGTCACACTTTGAAAACTAAAGTTAATTACTCCAGTTATAGGAAAATGGTGGTAGTCAGGGCTTTATGGACGGAGTTAATGCAATTGGCAGCTAACTGTTTTCCGAAAGCGAAAGCAAGGTATTATATTCAGGCCATTAGTTTGTTTAAATATGTCAATAAGGCGCTAAAACGCGAGCGCGCAATTTAACCTAGTGGAAAATTGAAAGTGGAAATGGGTGCAAAAACTTAAACGGTGAACATTGGTTGGATATTCCGAGTGAAATGATCTTACCAAGCGATGACCAATCACGATAAATGCAAAACAAAGCAGAGTTTATCGGTATATCCACCTTTCGTGGCAGAGCGAGACTGAAGATATGATTAAAGTTGACAACTCTGATTGGCAGCCATGTTGGAATTTGAACCTGTGCCAGCAAGTTGAAGGTTTTAGTACAGCCAACGCTCAAAGCACACTTGTGTGTGGGTCTGGTAACTTAGTTGGCTAGAGCGTTGGCTGTACTAAAGCCTTCCCCGCCTGCCACCATGGGTTCGAATCCTACTGAGGCCGCCGAGTTTTTCGCAAGTGGGTCAAACGAATTATTCATATCTGCCAAAATCCCCTACAAACTATTACTGTCCATTCCCTAACCTTAAACCAATGTCTACAGATTAACCCTTACACCGGTCCTAATCCTTACCTTACATCCTTACGCTCTAGGTAAAAACTTAAATCCCAAACCTCTAGTCCAAACGCTTAACTGCCTAATCTTAACCTCTAACATCAATCTCAAACCTAGCTTTAACACTTACCCTTAACCATTAAACGAAACACTAGCCAAGTGCTACCCAGAATGGTAGGCGTGACAGGGGAGGGGTGAAATTGAAGGGTGGTTAACTTAGGCCCATCCTACTGAAGGTAGTTCGTAGTAGTATATACTGGGTGGAGCCACATATCCTATCGTTACCAAACTTGAAAATTTTAGTTTAATCCACTATGCTGCACATGTTGCGGGAGAAGGAGAAAAATTTGTTTAGAGGAGGTCATGGATACCTAGTTCCTACACTTCGCAGAGAAAATGAAATCGTTTTGTCTTCAAAATAGATTTGCACCTATAAGTAACAATTAATGATGAATAGTCAGCCAGCCAATTCAGGCTCCTGTGTTTCAAAATTTAATTTATTTCTTTGCAGGCTGCTCTAGTCGTTGTCGTTGGACTCGCCATCTTTCTATAGAAAATCGGTTTCTTCTGCAAACGGCAGAAATCAGCCTTTTTTCAAACAGGCGAATACTCTTTTTCTATTTGTTTTTTTGCTTTCTTTTACATTCATGCAAGAATAAAGTATCTTGCTCACACATTCCTTACTTTCAATAAGCCTTTAGGACATAAAAGATGGGTAGGAAGTAGCATTGGTGAAAAATCTGAGATCCGAAAATCACTGGTAGTAAGTGCCGTCGTTTCAGCAGAGAATAAGCCATACGCTCAGCTGGAAAAATTGACTGGACGGTTAGATACGGATCATGCAAATTCAGTTTGATTTCACGACATAATTGCTCAAAATACTTCCCCATAAATCTTTAAAAAATAAACGGAATCAGCCTTAAAATTAATAACTGGATAGGCAGATACAATCAGACTATTTGAGGGACCTGGTACAGCAAGTTCTGACACTTGGAATCCGCGTACTTGCCTCCATCCTGTTTACAAAAAGGATGTTTATCAAATGTCGAATTTTCCTGCCGGAGTTATTTTGCGCAGCCAAGAACACAGATATTGGTCTCACCTGCTGACTTACCGAGGTCTGTAAAAAAGCTGATTCATACGTAGATGCTAATTTTTAGATCTGAAAATGAACGAAGGTAGACCATTAATAATACCATCACCCATATCCCTCCTGACATCTCGATACCATCATCCTCCACTAGTTCAGGGACATGTTTAACATTTACACAATGTATAGACTGCTGGAAATAGTAATGGTGGTAACGTTTATTTGGGCAAAAATGTATACTTTCTTCAAGTTTTATGATGTGCATTCAATTCAAACCCTGCAGCATGTTTCCTAATATGAACAAAACAGTCGCGTGTCTACTGTGTCGCATAAATAGTCATACATTAAGAACGTGTCTGAACTCGTTGAAACACGCCTAGGGAAGCATAAAATTTACGTGGCGCACAAACCCACAACTACACTTCGAAATCAGCTTGTACACCCTAGGGATAGGCTTGGCTATTTAGATAAAAAAGAAGCAGTTTACGAGTTCTCATGTAACTTTTGTAATGTGGTATACTGCGGCCAACTCGGTCTCTACACGCCTACACGAACATGAGTTGGCTGTAAAGAGACGAGACCACCTGTCTCAAGTTGCCAAACATACACTAGAAACTGGGCATAAATTTGCATGGGACGAAACTCGCATTGTTGGCTTCTGCCCATCGAAGAGAGGCTGGAAATGCTTAGAGGCCATTCATTCTGATGACCCTTGCATTACTTGGATGCCGTGTACAACAATCTCAAGGAAAAGTGGAAAATGTGGAAGCTAATCCAAACGAGATGTTCACCCACAATTAGAGCAAATTGAGGGATTGATTCAGCAATGTCGATTCTTCCGGTACGTTTTAAATTTGAACTGTTTTTTTGCACACTTACCAAGTCTGACGATGACCTGGGAGCCAGCGTCGAAAATTTACCCAATTAAATTTCATATTATTTCCCAAAGAACTTCCTTGCTTTTAATTATACTTCTTGGGTTGCCTGTCTTCCAAAAGTCATATATACATAACTCTGAACACATGCTTCGCCGGAGATCAAGATTGCATAAAAGCATTTTTCATGTGTAGGCTATAATTTTAAACCTATAGGAGAAATAATATTCATAATCAATTTTCAGTATCATTTAAACGGCCATTCTTCAAATACCAAGGCTTCAGAGTGTTTTGGCTAGCTAGCACCTCGTTGCTGCTTTGACCGTGGACGTTGACAAAATGCACTTCGCTACGACGCTAGTGGCTGTATCCGTTGCCACAGACCTCACAAAGAGTGGGCACAGAGTGGGTGAACAGCTACTGAGATTTGCGAATTTAAAGCTATATTTAATCCCTGGTGTTTATCGTATATATATATCGGTTTATCGGTTACTCATCTACACAATTGCGTCTTGCAGGTTGTAAGTGTAGTTTTGGCGCCTTGTTTCCGCACTGTTTAATGCACTCAATTTGCACAGTAGAGCCGCAAGGCACAGAACTATGGCATGCAAATGAGTAGATTTCCGAAGGTGCATTTTTCCGGGCACATTCTCACGCTTTGTTTAACAGAAGAGCAAACTGCCATAGCAACGTGGTTTTCGACAGTCAGCATCACTCCTGACCCACAGTTTCTACGACGGATCCCCATCTTCAGTACGTCGGCTCACAGACACTTGAGACGTCATGGCAGCTCATGACCTTATTAATAAGCCATGTGTTGTGAGATGGGTCGTTTGCACTTTGCGGGCGCCCCAGTTTGCACCGACTCGAGACACATCGCGCCACGATTCAGTTAGCGTAGGCCTCCCTTATAGGCTGGCCACATGAGGCGCGTGGACGAGTTAAGTGACCTTGATAGAGGCGTGCATGGGACCAGCATGCGTGCGTGGGCGTTGAACAAGGGGATGACAGCTTACTATTTACTCACACGACTGCAAAACTTTCCCTGCTATATAGTGCTTGGTGAATTGTAAACAGTGCAGCCTACGTTTATGCTGCTCTTGAAGACGAGCCACATAGACACTGCAGACAGATAGTCGTGGCAGGCGTATTCGTCACCTGCAGTCCAGCCAGCAGAACAGACCTGACGAAATTGAGAGGTTGGCGGCTTGTCTCCGACCCTTAACAGACGCTTTCCAGCACTACGAATTCTCTCACTTCTTGCAGTCGCTGGGAATATTTATTGTTTTTACTACAGCAAAGTGAAATAGTTAAAATCTGCCAGCAAGTGTGCTACACAGAGCAGATTGGACGCATGCTTGGTTCGCGCATACACGAACATAAGCTGGCAGATGGGGTGACAGATTATCACGACAGTTCGACCGTCGTAGTCCGACGATGTCCACCATATGCTCCATGGGAAAGTGGAGCAGGGACGGTGACTTGCGCGTGATTTAGTTTAAAGTGATAGTAGACTTGCGCTGCATCTACCGCACTCTCTCCTCCTCCCCCCACCTGGAGCCCGGGGTGTCAAGACAGAGTCAAGAAGACCGGAGGCAGGAGAGGACGCAGGTGGCTGGCACGGCCGGGTCCCCTAAGTCCGAGCCGCCCCTATGCGTGCCACCACACCTCCCATGTTCGGCATTTGTTATGGCAGCGCAACCCGAATAACGCCTGCTGTGCCCTAATGTGGCCCCCCGTGTTGGTCCAACGCATCTACCACGTGGCCCGTTTAGGGGGCAAACACACACGACGACAGTTCGACCGTCGTAGTCCGACGATGTCCACCGTATGCTCCATGGAAGGGGGGAGCAGGGACGGTGACTTGCGCGTGAATTAGTTTTAAGTGATAGTAGCCTTGCGCTGCAGCTACCGCACGCTCTCCTCCTCCCCCACCTGAGCCCGGTGTCAAGACAGAGTCAAGAAGACCGGAGGCGGGAGAGGACGCAGGTGGCTGGCGCGGCTGGGTCACCTAAGTCCAAGCCGCCCCTATGCGTGCCACCACACCTCCCATGTTCGGCATTTGTTATGGGAGCGCAACCCGAATAACGCCTGCCGTGCCCTAATGTGGCCCCTGTGTTGGTCCAACGCATCTACCACGTGGCCCGTTTAGGGGGCACGACAGACACGGCAGACAGACACACGCGGCTACCCACACCTACGAACCGGGTCAGAAATTCAACTTTGCAGCCACGAAGGTAATCGCCCACGCCAGAAACAAGACAAGCTGAGAATTGATTGAAGCCTGGGCCTCCGATGAGAACTCATTCAATCGATTTATCGATCTGGCACCGACGTACGGAGCCCTACACAGGCACCTCTGGATGGGCCTTACTGGTTTTTGGTTGGCCCCTTCCCCTTTAACCACTACTTGATTTTTTGCTGTTTTTATCTCTGTCGCTGGACTCCAATAAGAGCTTGAAAGTTCACACGAATGAAGACATGCTTCCCGCGAGCGCACAACCTTCTTCTCTTCTACTCATATACACACCTGCAATGCGAACGTTTGCTTTAGTCAATGTCCTAGGTCCCCATGGCATTAAGGTCCAACAGAAGAGGATGGAGTGAAGTTGGCAGTCAAAAATGTTCCTCGGCCGTCGCGAACGCTATTGAGGTTCTTATACTAACGCTTCTGCTGTTTGACACTGAAACACATAGAATACAGTTCTTTTCATGTCTATGCAATTTCGAAGCAACTGACTCCGCGGATAGTCCTTTGACAATCTTAGAAAGGAAACTCTTGACTAGCGATCATGACTCTCTACTCAGGACGTAAAGTCAGGTTGGGACAGAAAAACGCATCACTTGCTTCCTTCAATGAAACTGTTCAACATCTACTTGGCCAAAGAACATAATTTTCTTTTGACTTGACCTTTCTGTAGTATCCTTGTCCCTTCTTTTGAAAATTGTAAACATACCTACTTGCTACGATCTTAGAGGTCAGTCTTGCCATGTAAGCTTGAGCACGGAGTTTCTCGAGTGTGCTCCTGCCGTCACTGAATCGGAAATGAAGGATGTTTTGGAAAGGAATGAAGACCGCTTCCTGTCAGGTCTTTTTAGTGACTAGGTCGCCTTTACTTACTTGAGGGGCAATTGTTTCCTGCACCAGTCTATGGACCGGCTCAGAAAATGATTGGGGGTATGAGAATGGGGATCGAGACAGCTCAGCGCACTTTCCACCGAATGCAATCTGACACGCTTGAAACCGTCATTGTGTGCTAAAAGCCGTGGCTCATAAGGTTGACAAAATGGCTCGATACCTTGGACTGCAGAAACTTCTTCTTAAGGTTTCCTTTATGGCCCTCCCACTTCATGGGATCCAAACCAGGTCCGGTGAGAATTCCGTCGCCAGTCTCCTAGACTTGGTTATGACATCAGGCCCAGACGGTTGGGAAGAGAGTGAGGTAGATTCAGCACCCATCTAACATCAATAAAGTCTAGGGGAGGATTTTGGCAGATTTGAATAAGTCCTTTGACCAACTTGTGAAAAACTCGGTGGCCTCTGTGGGATTCGAACCCACGCCAGCAAGGGGAAGGCTTTAGTACATCCAACGCTCTAGCCAACTGAGCTACGAGGCCTCACCGGGAGCCGTGAGTTTAATCATACCTGGGTCAAGTTACCTATCCACGGCCCCAAGTGGGGCCTCGTAGCTCAGTTGGCTTGAGCATTGGATATACTAAAGCCTTCCCCTTGCTGGCGTGGGTTCGAATCCCACAGAGGCCACCGAGGTTTTCACAAGTGGGTCAAACGAATTAAAATAATTATTTTTCACTAAAAACCTGAATTTAAGATAATGGCTACATTAAAAATCAACCAAATAAGACTAAATATAAAAGTGCATAAGGAGGGAGGGGCACATGAAAACAAGAAAATAATACAGAAGAGTAACAAATGTACAAGATCAGTACTTCGTAAAGTGTCCATTTGCATTTATTACAGCACAAAGTCTGTTTGAGTATGCAGCAGAAAATCAAGTTTTTATTACATCGAAAGTCCTTTCTTTGCCTTATGCAAATTTCTCTTGATAATTTTAAAAAGCTTTTCGATTTGATTTGACTGTTCGCCTGAATAAAAGTAGATTACAGGCTATACGTGCAGATACTGGCTGTGGACTAAAAAGTTAGATTATCGTTGTAAACTTCATCATCAATGAACTGGGGCATTATCACGTAAAGTTATAGTGTCCATTCATTGTCGATGTATGCGGTTAAAGCCAAAGGAGTCTTTTTTAATGTGAAGGAACACCACGCTAATAATAGTCTCCATTTTCGACCGCCAGATCGGTCGTTCTCCAAATTTGATGGCCATCTCAACTATCAGAGGTCGGCAGTTCTTGAAAGATACTGTCGATTTAGTGTGTTCTAGGGGGACGTTTTTCCTAGATATGACCATCGGTTCCAATTTTCTGGCTTATCCAAAAAAAGAACTCATCGCAGAAATAAATGCTCTTGCAGAATGAGGGTCTATAATCAAAATACTTCTTAGGAAAACGGCTTGTGGCATTTGCTTGCTGCAGCTCAAATTCCTTCATCCTCTTACTGATTATGTCAATAGAGAACCTCGGCAGATAGTCCCTGCGAATGGTCCCAATGGGCATATAATTATACTTTTTAAGAGTAAGACGAATAAAATCACCGTCCTGCTTACTTGTGAACCATTTTGGTCCGCCCTGTTTACTTCTAGGAATGGTGCAATCATTAAGAATGCACCACAGAGTGACCTTACTGATATAGAAAAAAACAAGTTAACGACGCACGCGGCACGCCTTCTGCTGCAAGATTCCGTATTCGTTCATAGTCAAATGCAGACAGCTGTTGTCTGGACAACTTTCTCTTAAGGCGTGACTGAGAGCCAGACATATAACTTTTAATCGTGGACGGAACAGTGTTAGTAGGCATATATATATATATATATATATATATATATATATATATATATATCCTAGCTGTCTTAACTTATGAAAGCTTATGGATTTCATTAGTTGCGGCCGTTATGCGACATCATCACACGCTGCGTTCACCAAAGTTTTACATTAATTAAGAAATGATCATCAGGAAAAGTTATGTTTATTGTGGTATACTCCTTAATATTAAATTGTTTAGAAAAACATTTTTTAAGAAAAGGTATCGATTACGAAAAGGTAAAAAATCAACCTAGTTGATAAACTTAAGTTTTGAGTGTAAAGGAAACCTGTCCATGCAATTAAACGAGTGAATAAAGTAGATAAAGTAGAATTATATTGAAAATCGTTTTTTCATAGTTTTCCACATACATATTCATCAAGATGAAGCGCAACGAAAAGTATGGCCATCACCAAGCAGCCTAACAGGCGAATGTACATTCCAACACCGTTCCACGACAATCGACAGATTTTTTCTTCCGTTTGTTCATTTTCATAGATGCGTTTGACCAAGGCAACCAGATTTTCGATTGATGGCGCCGATAGGGACGTCCCAGGAATAAAATATTTCATAAACTCACATGTTCACAGGCCGGTCACTAACTTAGAAATTTAAAAAGAATCGTCAGATGCAATCGTAAACAAACCATTTTGTGCATATAAATATGACGTTTCTATTGTTATATTTCTTTATAACTATTTTGAGTTTTCTATCACGATGAATTTCAGATCGTCTTTGAAAATATGGTGAATTCTTAACGATTTTCAGTGTATTCAGTCGACTGCCGATAAATGTAGATTCCGTTCGATGTGTTCGGTAAAACCTTCAAATAAGATATTTCTTAAAAGCATTTACCGAAGTTGTGACGTTTGGGCATTCGTTCTAGTGCAGACGCCGTCGGGGTCATATTTGCAGCTTCACTCAAATATGAAAACTCGCTGCCGAGAAAAATGAACGTCAACAAGAAAGGCCGGGGAAACGTATACCTATAATTAGTTTAAAACTTTCTATAATAAGTAACCTCTTTCAAAAGCGCTAACATTAGATTTTTCGCTGTTGAATGTCTGCGTACTTAACGTTTTTCCAAGGTTAAGTCAAGGAAAAACTGGGAACGTTTGACCAGTTTGTCGACTTTCCTAAAAAGAATGGATACACTTTCTGGTAAAAATTAAAGAACTCTCCTTTCTATTTCTATTGGCGCGTTTTTCGATATATTTGCTTTTTCTCATTCTAGTTCGAATATTTCAAACGCACACGAAAGTGGCCGAATACATACTAAGCTTTTGCTCTAAAATGTCAATATTTTGTCCCTTCCGTTTCAAATTTCCTTATTAATTTATAGTCAACTGTAAACCAAAATTTTCTTGACAGGCTACGCGTACGCCACGACAGCGAAAAGTGGCGGTGTCATCACGTCTTGTATAAATGCGCGTTTCTCACTATCGGTGTGGTAAAAAAAAGTACATTCACAACAGTTTATTACAGCGTTTAATGGTAAAAAACATCATAAATTTGCAAGAATTAATTTTCTAGACCAAAGCTGCCCACGTTTTTCCGAAAACAATGTGATCTCTCAAACCTGAATTGACCTGATTTTCGTGAAAACAAAACAAAATTTTCCATTCTCCGAAGGGATATATTCTACATTTTTCCAGCTTATATTGATGTTAATTCATAGCACTGCGCACAAAAACAAAATGATGTGATCAGCAGCTTTTAATAATGTAGGAAAATTCCTGGATAGAAAGAAGTGTTGGATTATGCCCCATGTAGCCCCGATATCTCATTAATAAACCGATCTGAAGTGAGTTCTTCATTATCGACCAGCTTTTTGTGCATCAATTTAATACAACAAATATAACTAATAACTTAAAATGACTGCCCTGCTACAACCCCAAATTCCGATAAAGACATTTCAGGAGTTTAGTAATCTATTTTATATATTTATAAATGGGCATATAAAGGGTCAGTATTACCATCTCAGTCACAATACATTACGTGTAAAATAAGAGAACTCCAGGAAAGGAGACTCGAACTGTCACCATATTAAATGTATATTTTAATGTAAATCCACTAACCCTTATTTATTAATATTTATTCTGGCTGCGTGAATGGAAGAAGATATTTCGCTGAAAATTTCGGAATGCTACTTTCACAAATACCTGTGCGTCCCTGTCAGAGCCCACAATTAAGGCTTGCTGGCAGTAGTCTGCCTAAAACTGAGCGAACCAATCTGCTGTCTGCAGCACTGTTCTAGTTAGCAGGTATCCAAGCCTGAACCTTTTATTGATTTAATGCGCGGGACTTGACGTCGGCTTATCGCCTGTTGTGTGTAGTTGCCAACGTCGCAACGCCCACGCGCGGTTCGACTGAGCCGCCTCTGGCCCAATGACGTGAAGGCTCGTGGGTTGGGGAAAAATTCACACTGTGGTAAGACTATGGTTTTTTAAATGCCAATTTCGCGGTTAAGCTGCACCTGCATAGTGCACACTTGCGGTCACCTCATTCAAATGAAAAACATTGGGTCATCTGTTTTCATCCCAGAAGTTTTAATGTAATTCGCAGATGACACCGTTGACAAGCTTTCATTTTCTGTGTATCGAGGGCTCTTTTTCTTCAGTAAGATTTCTGTGTGGTTTTTTAGAGGTTGAGGACTACACTTAGTTACCGGGTATGCTTTAAATGCCAGCGTTTTTGAGAGACTGCACTTCTGCAATAACTTTCTTTCAGAACTTTTAAAATTAGATATTTCTTATGGGTGTTTGTGGAGGAACTTTATCAGTTCGATTTTAGAAACGGATGAATCCACCAGAAAACCCCTGTAGAACGTTGATGGAGTTACTGTTTAGCCGAATCTCTCGCTGATGCCTCAGAAAGTGGCAAATGTTTGGGTTTAAGCTGATAACTATGCAGCAAATATGGTGACTCCTTCTATATGTATTAAGTTATCACCACCAGTTGGAGTCTGCGGAATATTGCGCGGTTAGTCCAGCATATATCATATTTTTTGACAAAGCGCTAAAAAAAAGTTCCTGTATCAAAAGGATTTAATATAATTTTGCACACTAATTCCTTAGGGAATAAAACAAGGCTCAACTGTAAATCCTCGTGGTCCACCTACGATAAGAAGTGTCCGAAGTGTTCTCTGTGCTATGAGATTCGTCAACACCACCTATCACTCACTAATTTACAACCAACAAATTATCAGAAACTGGATTCCAGTGACAAAAAGCATGTGTGATAGGAAAATATGCAGTCACATGGATATTGCCTCCCCCGATGTATCCAACTAACAGTCGAAAAGTGGGTATTTTGCCTTGGATAAGAAATTGATTCTAAAGCCCATGCAAACGAAATCCAAACGAACAGTTATCATGCTATGGTTGCTAGTGAAGCAGAACGCCGTTCACGGTATAGCATTTTTTAAGGACGGAGCAGGCTCTCTGAATCCATACCATAGCATCTTTATACATTTGAATTCAATGCGTGATAAGCGTTTCCAATTACGATGGCGTTGTCTTGTGCATTCGCTTGAGCTGTAGTTTGTAAGTTGCAGTCGAACCAAGATCTTATGATAAATACCATTTCTAATGGTTTTATTACTGATTTACAATATCGGTAGTCAGCCTCAAAGTTGTCACCAATGCAATAGCTGCTGCGTGTATAGAAAGTTTGTTTGCGATTAGGTTAACAAGTGAAACGTGGGCATGTAAAAACCACAATTTTTAACTCTTTATGCTTGCAGTATACTTACATACACTTCCAGATCGTGTGTCATGGAAGAATAATGCCTTCCGAATGTCTGTTATGGCTGTGAGGACCCAGAAGTGCCCCACCTCTCCACGTGCAAACGAGAGGTAATAGGATACCATATGGATCACGTAATTAGACAGAACTTCAATTTTTAAGCCTAGCCAAAGTTTTTACCGTCTCTACTTTACCTCCTTCAGAAGACTTTTCATGTTTGGACCAAATACTCTCACGCAACTTATGTCATGTCTTGTGGACAATTACGTCGTTGAACAATGGATTAATTCCATATCTGGGGAGTTTGAGCTATGCCGCTTTTGATTAGCGAATAATTCGAGTCGAGTTGTGAACTGTTCTCATAGTTATAAAACTGATGCAAAATAACAAGAATGACAGGGGAGACGAAAATGACCTTTTCGGGGATATAAGTTGCCAACAGCAGGCCGTAGGCAACCCTGAGACTAGTGTCTGGCTGATGACGCTTATGAGCCGGAAACGAACATTCCAAACTCCCTTGTCTTTGCCGGCAAGCATACTCTGTCTATGATACTAGCCGCTGTGTGGCGGCTGGCGGGGCTTGAGAGTAAGCCCCAAGGCACCGCGGAATGAGTGAATTCCGTTAGCGATCATTAAGTGTTCGTTAACGAACGTCAGAAAAGTGCTCGTAGCCAGCAATGCAGCCAACCTCGTCCGCGTATATGGTGTTCATAATTCAGCCCTTCTATGGACCATTTCGAGTTCCGTCCGAAATGGACAAGAATTCCAAAATCACCCGTTGCGGTCGAGCGGAACTAGTAGCATCCAACCACTTCAAGGTGGCTTGTGCCCGGCCTTTTTCAACCGTCCCAGCAAAGGAGACTTCTCCACCCGCTACAATACTTCGTGCCATTTCCCAGCCTCACTTGATAACCCTGTACCATTCCCCTCCCCCCTACCCCACCAACACCCCTCCATTCGCGCAGTGATCGTCTTATGGATTTCCCTGATGTTTACCAAGTCGCCCATTATGCCAACGCCTTTTAAGTTTTCCTCACATTAGTAATTTTGGATGCAGTTCTCCGGGAAAGGGTTTTTTAGTGAAAAAAAGCTTTTCGTTTTAGTTTGTTGAACACTCCCATGAAAAACGTGACACAAACCAATCTAGAATTTGATAATAAGCTCCTTTTATTGACTAGTTATTTTCTTCTCACTTTTACTGGCCTATATAACTTTGGGATGTTTACGGCTCACGTAAAAGGAGAGACAGATAGGTTTACTATTACCTCACCGGGTTTCTATGTCCCAACTGAAAAGATTTCTAGTCGAATAAAAAGTACTTGAAGGGCATACTTGCTCCCTCCTGCAACCCGCATTATCGATTATGGACGAATGTCCTCATTCCTGCCCAAGGACTCACCCCGGCAATTTCTCCGCTGAATTCTGAAGATGAACCATCAGTGGTATGGGTAGCCCTTCTTAGCGAAGTAAATCAGTGTGACGGCAGTTGTTCGAGTTCCAGTCGATTGTCAGATGGTGACCACCTTCAAAAGACGGCCACTGAATTGTTCCTTTGTCGGGAAGCGGTCGATTATTCGGCACGGGTACAAAACAGTATTCCCGGTAAATGCGATCTCTCACTTGATTCTGCCAGCCGCTAGAATGCGTTCATTGCACATGCATGCGGTGCCGTGGATGTAAAATTTCCAATGTACGCAAGAAAAGATGGTTCAGAGATATGGCTCAAGAGTTTAGGGTTTTAGCCATTCATGATATTAGGTTCTACTGCATTAAATCTATAGGAGCTTCGAATGAACTTCTGTTTCACTCGATTTTGTACTTTAAGTGAACACTTTTTAATACTTACTTTCCTTTGTCTCCTTTCTTAAAACAGCGAATAGTTTTTCGTATCCACACTGTAAAAGCTAGTGAGGTTTGTTCTCAAGGTGGTTGGTCATGCCGGTTCGGATCCCAGCAGAGTGGGAATGCCATAAAGACCACATAAAGAGGGAGCCATTGCAGCCTGACTCCAAGTTAGAGATTAATGTCTGAGAAAATTACAAAGCAGAAATACCAAATGACATCGTTTTCACACCTATTTGGTTCTGAGCCTGCGCGTGCCATCACATGCTCCCATGCCCACGTTTTTCCGAAAACAATGTGATCTATCAAATCGGAATTGACCTGATTTTCGTGAAAACAAAACAAAATTTTCCATTCTCCGAGGGGATATATTTTAAATCTTTCCAGCTTATATTGATGTTAATTCTTAGCACTGCGCACAAAAACAAAATGTTGTGATCAGTAGCTTTTAATAGCGTAGGAAAATTCCTGGATAGCAAGAAGTGTTGGATTATGCCCCATGTAGCCCCGATATCTCATTAATAAACCGATCTGAAGTGAGCTCTTCATTATCGACAAGCTTTTTGTGCATCAATTTAATACAACAAATATAACTAATAACTTAAAATGACTGCCCTGCTACAACCCCAAATTCCGATAAAGACATTTCAGGAGTTTAGTAATCTATTTTATATATTTACAAATGGTCAGTATTACCATCTCAGTCACAATACATTACGTGTAAAATACGAGAACTCCAGGAACGGAGACTCGAACTGTCACCATATTAAATGTATATTTTAATGTAAATCCACTTACCCTTATTTATTAATTTTTATTCTGGCTGCGTGAATGGAAGAAGATATTTCGCTGAAAATTTCGGAATGCTACTTTCACCAATACATGTGCGTCCCTGTCAGAGCCCGCAATTAAGGCTTGCTGGCAGTAGTCTGCCTAAAACTGAGCGAACCAATCTGCTGTCTGCAGCACTGTTCTAGTTAGCAGGTATCCAAGCCTGAACCTTTTATTGATTTAATGTGCGGGACTTGACGTCGGCTTATCGCCTGTGGTGGGTAGTTGCCCACGTGGCAACGCCCACGCACGGTTCGACTGAGCCGCCTCTGGCCTAATGAGGTGAAAGCGCGTGAGTTGGGGAATCATTCAGACTGCGGTAAGACTATGGTTTTTAAATGCCAATTTCGCGGTTAAGCTGCACCTGCATAGTGCACACTTGCGGTCACCTCATTCAAATGAAAAACATTGGGTCATCTGTTTTCATCCCAGAAGTTTTAATGTAATTCGCAGATGACACCGTTGACAAGCCATTTTCTGTGTATCGAGGGCTCTTTTCTTCAGTAAGATTTCTGTGTGGTATTTTAGAGGTTGAGGACTACACTTAGTTACCGGGTGTGCTTTAAATGCCAGCGTTTTTGAGAGACTGCACTTCTGCAATAACTTTCTTTCAGAACTTTTAAAATTAGATATTTCTTGTGGGTGTTTGCGGAGGAACTTTATAAGTTCGATTTTGGAAACGGATGAATCCACCAGAAAACCCCTGTAGAACGTTGATGGAGTTACTGTTTAGCCGAATCTCTCGCTGATGTCTCAGAAAGTTGCAAATGTCTGGTTTTTAGCTGATGACTATGCAGTCAATATGGTAACTCCTTTTATATGCATATAGTACTCGGGGTGTAGGGGTACAAGTTAGGGGTAGCACCACACATATAGCATTTGGTCACTCCATTTGTCTCGTACAGGTGGTGAATGCTCCTGTGGCTGCCTCTTACTGGTTCTTCCCAGCGGCCTCACCCCGGGCAAACGTCATAACCGGTGGGCTATGCCAGGTGATCGTCTCCGGTGTTGTGTGTGCCTCAACACCCGGTATGTCTGACTGCCGAAATTCCCAACTCCACCCTCTCAAAAAGTCATACGGTGGGGGCGACAGCAACCCCGTAGGCGGCCCAGGCCAACTCGGGTCGTTTTATCACTAAAACAAAACCGTGACCCATAGTGGAGTTCGGCAGCCGTCTGGGATGTCCGAGCAGCCCTATTTAGGGACTGCACTGCTTGCCTCCTCGTGGAGGAAGGGGCTAGAAAAGGTGCCCTAAACAAATGCTGGTTATCACGTATTCTGCAGGCGACTGCGGCTCGCAGATCACAAAATACGCGGTCGTAAAACTCAAACAAACAACAATACCCCACGTCCCCATCCCCCTTGCCATACCCTCCAGGCTGCTCGGGTAAGTCCACTCACACTAGCATCCTGAAATGTTCGTTCCCTTTTAGACGATCCTAGGAGCAACCGGCCAGAACGGAGGACGGCGCTAGTCGATCGGGAACTGGCGCGCTACAAGGTGGACATTGCTGCTCTTAGCGAGACCCGAGTCTCTGAGCAGGGTCAGCTGGAGGAGTTGGGTGCCGGCTGCACCTTCTTCTGGAGTGGCCGGCCAAAGGCAGAGCGACGCTGGTATCACATTTGCCATCCAAAAAGACATCGTGGGACCTCTGCTGCAGGGTATAAATGATCGCCTGATGAGCCTCCACCTGCCTCTTCGGGGAGATTAGTTCGCCACCATCATCAGCGCCTACGCTCCTCCATTGACGAGCTCGGATGCGGCGAAGGACAAATTCTTCGAGAACCTGCATGCCCTGCTGGCGACTGTGTCGAAGGTGGACAAGTAAATTGTCCTTAGTGACTTCAACGCCCGCGTCGGGACAGACCACGCTGCCTGGCAGGGAGTGCTGGGTCCCCACGGTCTCAGTAGCTGTAACGATAACGGCCTCCTTCTTCTGTGCACGTGTGCGGAACAGCGTCTCCTGCTGACCAACACCTTCTTCCACCTTCCGACACGAGAGAAGGCCACGTGGATGCACTCTCGGTCGCGGCGCTGGTATCTACTGGACTATGTTCTCGTCCGGAGGCGAGATTGACAGGACGTGCTGGTAACCAAGGCGATCCGCGATGCCGATGGTTGGACAGATCACCGCTTTGTCATCTCCCAGATGAGGCTCCGACTGCAACCCCCGACGAAGGCCCCAAGGTAAGCTACCACCTTGCTCAATTTTTTGACTTCAGCAACCAAATAACCGATAAACTGGAGGACCTGCATGCTCCAGATGATAATGCTACCGTGGAGGCACGATGGTGTCAATTGTGAAATGTCATCCAGTCCACCATCCTCGAAGTCCTCGGACGCGCACGCCGTCAACACCAGGACTGGTTTGATGACAATGACGCCGACATCAGCAACTTACTCGCGGAGAAGAATGGACTACACAAAGCCTACGCGGACCTTCGGACTGACGCCACCAAAGCAGTCTTCGTCAGAAGCCGGCGCCTTGTACAGCAACGGCTGCGGGAGATGCAGGATGCCTGGATGATCCGAAAGGCTTAAAAAATCCAGGGGTATGCGGACCGCAATGAGATTAAAACTTTTTCAAAGCCATCAAGGCCATCTTCGGCCCGTTTATCAAGGAGACCGCACCGCTGCTCAGCTCTGACGGCACAACACTGCTAACAGAGAAATCGCAAATTCTGAAGCGCTGGGCCGAGCACTTCAGAAGTGTCCTTAATTGCTCATCAGCCATCTCCGATGCTGCCATTGACCGGCTCCCTCAAATTGACACGAACAATGACCTGGATCTGCCGCCTTCCCTACCAGAAACCATCCGGGCCGTGCAGCAGATTTCCAGCGGTAAAGCACCGGGATCCACCGCAATCCCACCAGAAGACTACAAGCATGGTGGGCCCCGGATAATATCCGAACTCACAGCACTCTTCCAGGATATGTGGCACCAAGGTAAAGTTCCTCAGGATTTGAAAGACGCGACCATCGTCCATCTCTACAAACGGAAGGCAAACCGGCAACTCTGTGATAATCACAGAGGCATCTCGTTGCTCAACATCGCTGGGAAGATCTTCACACGTATCCTTCTTAATCGTCTGAACGGTCACCTAGAGCAAGGCCTGCTCCCTGAAAGCCAATGTGGCTTCCGCCGACACCGCGGATTAACCGATATGATCTTTGCCGCCCGCCAGCTACAAGAGAAGCGCCAGGAGATGTGAACTCACCTATACACTACCCTCGTGAATCTGACGAAAGCCTTTGACACGGTGAATCGTGACGGACTGTGGAAAGTCATGCAGAAATTTGGCTGTCCTGAGCGGTTCACGCACATGGTGCGTCAGCTTCATGACGGGATGACGGCGCGCGTCACTGACAACGTGACGGTATCCGGAGCATTCGCAGTGACGGAGTGAAGCAGGGCTGCGTATTGGCTCCCACCCTGTTCAGTCTCATGTTCTTGGCTATGCTGATGGACGCCTATCGTGATGAGCAGCCTGGGATCCGCATCACCTACAGAACTGACGGGCACCTTCTCAACAGTCGGCGTATGCAGGCGTCAACGCACGTGTCTACGAATTGCTCTATGAATTGCTCTTCGCGGACGACTGCGCCCTTAAAACCGTGGCGGAGTAGGACACGCAATGAGTATAGACCTCTTCGCCGCCGGCTGCGCCGATTTCGGATTAACAATCAGTACAGCCAAAACGGTTGTCATGCACCAGCGCGGAATACAATGCTCCCCGAATCAATGTCAACGGTGCTCAACTCCAAAACGTGGAAACCTTCGCTTGTCTAGGAAGCACGTTGTCGCGCAACACGAGAATCGATGACGAGGTTGCCCAACGGATCTCCAAAGCTAGTCAGGCCTTCGGCCGGCTACAGGCCTCCGTGTGGAATCGCCACGGTACTCACCTGAACACCAAACTGAAGATGTACAAGGCCGTCGTCTTGTCGACACTCCTTTACGGAGCGGAAACCTGGACCGTCTACTCGAACCAAGCCAGGAAGCTGAATCACTTTCATCTCAGCTGCCTCCGCAGAATACTGAAACTGAGATGGCAAGACAGGATCCCGGACACGGAAGTCCTGGAGCGGACCGGAATCCTCAGCATCCATGCCATGCTGAGGCAAGTGCAACTGCGATGGAGCGGTCACCTGGTAAGAATGGACGACGAGCGACTACCCAAACGACTTTTCTACGGAGATGTCGCTACGGGTGCTCGCCGACAGGAAGGTCAAAAAAGACGCTACAAGGACACTTTGAAGAAATCGCTGAAGCAAATGCAAATGAACCTGGTGACCTGGAAGGACCTCACCCAGGATAGACTGGCATTGAGTAGATCCGTGAAGACTGGCTCAGCAATCTATGAGGCCAACCGGATCGTTAAAAGAGCGGCACGAAAGTCACCAGTGCCCCGGACCAACATCGTCGATGCCCAGGCCCTGTCAACAGGCCCGCGCTGTCAATGCAGGAATTGGCCTGGTCGGAAATCTTCGGACGCAATGCACGAACGATCCGACAATTCCAAATTTTACGTCAAATTCTGCCAACATTCCTTTAGACTCCCGGAGCAACAACACACAGCAGTGGTCGCCGCCTCCACTTCCCTCACTGTCCTCGCGCATTCACTCATCGCATGGGCCTATTTGGTCACATGCGCATCCATGACAGCGGAATTCACCACAATGCCGACAACACCGATACACCATGCACACCCTCCGCCCCTGCCATTCCTAATGCCACTGCCATCCCCACTACCTCAAATAACATCCCCCCAGCCTCTACCGATTTCTCCTGCCCACACTGCGCCCGCAACTTCAACTCTCGCATCGGCCTGGTCAGTCACCTGCGAATCCATCGCACGGACGCTGGTGAACCAGTGTCTGGGGCTCTGACATACAGTCGAAGCCCCGTCCTTTACTGCCCTCACTGCTCCCGCACATTTACACACCGCATGGGCCTATTAGGACGCATTCGCCTCCACGACAACCTGCGGTAAACCACCGGAGGCTTCGTCACATAAGCGCCCGACATCTACACTAATACATAGACAGCACCCTCACAATAATCATATTGCACCTAATAAAATCACGGTTTCCTAGAAACCGCGGCTTGGAAGGCTGCCAATCTGACGCTTTCACCAGACCACGCCGTCGGCCCAGTGTATGTGCTGTGTGTGTCGAGTGGCTGACCAGTGAACTGGGAGTCAGACGGCGATGGCTCCTCCATATCCCCTGAGTAGGTAAATCCTGGCATGTGCGTTATGAATGTCAGGTCGTGCTGTGGCGCGCGAAGACGGGTACGCCGACCCGTCAGCCAATGCGCCCACTCCCACATTAGTTAACTGACCGGTTCGGACCGCGGTTTGACTGCGGGGGTGGGGGAGAAAGTGAGGTCGACAGCTCAGTGCATGTTCCTCACTATAAACAATCTGACGCGCTTGAAACTATCACGGTGCGCTTCGAAGGTTGCCAACTGACGGGATAACACGACAGCGTGGTCAGCCCAATGTGTGTTTCGCGTGGAGTGGCTGACTGGCGGACTGAGAGTCAGGCTGCAATGTCTCCTTCTTAATGTTGCCTTTATGGCACTCCCACGCTGTGCGATCCGAGTCAGGTGTGGTGGTACGCCCAGGGGCGGCTCGGGTCGCATCAGCCACCTGCATCCTCTCCCGCCTCCGGTCTTCTTGACTCTGTCTTGACACCGGGCTCAGGTGGGGGAGGAGGAGAGAGTGCGGTAGCTGCAGCGCAAGGCTACTATCACTTAACTAATTCATTTGCAAGTCACCGTCCCTGCACCACCCTTCCGTGGAGCATACGGTGGACATCGTCGAAGTCGATGGTCGCGGTTAGTCCAGCTTATATAATATTTTTGGCAAAGCAATAAAACAAATCTGTATCAAAGGATTTAATATAATTTTGCATATTAATTCCTAAGGGAATTAAACAAGGCTCAACTGTAAATCCTTTCACTCGCTAATTTATAACCAAAAAAATTATCAGAAACTTATTTCGTGTGACAATTAACAATTGTGGTAGAAAGAAATGCAGTCACATGGATATTGCATCCCCCGATATATCCAAATAACAGTCGAAAAGTGGGTATTTTGCCTTGGATAAGAAATTGATTCTAAAGCCCATGCAAACGAAATCCAAACGAACAGTTATCATGCTATGGTTGCTAGTGAAGCAGAACGCCGTTCACGGTATAGCATTTTTTAAGGACGGAGCTGGTTCTCTGAATCCATACCATAGCATCTTTATACATTTGAATTCAATGCGTGATAAGCGTTTCCAATTACGATGGCGTTGTCTTGTGCGTTCGCTTAAGCTGTAGTTTGTAAGTTGAAGTCGAAACAAGGGCGTATTTTAAATAACATTTCAAATGGTTTTATTACTGATTTAATATAGGTTGCACGCTATCGGTAGTCAGCCTCGAAGTCGTAACTGATGCAATAGCTGCTGCGTGTATAGAAAGTTTGTTTGCGATTAGGTTAACAAGTGAAACGTGGGCATGTAAAAACCACAATTTGTAACTCTATGTGCTTGCAGTATACTTACATGCACTTCCAGATCGTGTGTCATGGAAGAATAATGCCGTCCAAATGTCTGTTATGGCTGTGAGGACCCAGAATTGCCCCACCCCTCCGCGTGCAAACTAGAGGTAATACCATACCATATGGATCACATAATTAGACCGAACTTCAATTTTTAAGCCTAGCCAAAGTTTTTACCGTCTCTACTATACCTCCTTCAAAAGACCTTTCATGCCTGGACAAAATATTCTCACGCAACTACTTTCATATCTTGTGGACAATCACGTCGTTCAACAATGGATTATTTCCATGTCTGGGGAGTTTGAGCTATGCCGCTTTTGATTAGCGAATAATTCGAGTCGAGTTGTGAACTGTTCTCATAGTTATAAAACTGACGCAAAATAACAAGAATGACAGGGGAGACGGAAATGACCTTTTCGGGGATATAAGTTGCCAACAGCAGGCCGTAGGCAACCCTGAGACTAGTGTCTGGCTGATGACGCCTCTGAGCCGGAAACGAACATTCCAAACTCCCTTGTCTTTGCCGGCAAGCATACTCTGTCTATGATACTAGCCGCTGTGTGGCGGCTGGCGGGGCTTGAGAGTGAGCCCCAAAGCACAACGGAATGAGTGAATTCCGTTAGCGATCAGTAAGTGTTTGTCAATTAAAGTAAGAAAAGTGCGTAGCCAGCAATGCAGCCAACCTCGTCCGCGTAGATGGTGTTCATAATTCAGCCCTTCGATGGACCATTTCGAGTTCCGTCCGAAATGGACAAGAATTTCAAAATCCCCCTTTGCGTTCGAGCTGAACTAGTAGCAGTCAACCACGCGTTTCGAATTTGGGTTCAAATTTCTGACCTCTAAGTAATTTATTTTCTTCAATAATTTGGCCAACTGTCCACTTTATTAGCTTTCCGGTATCAGAAACTGGATTCCAATCAACGATAACTTCGTCCTCACAACTTTTCAACGGACTTTCGCAGAACTCGGACTTTCATCGAGTCCGCTCCCCTCGTGTCGATTGTTTGAGAACCGAGACAAGCAACTTCTTCAAAGGCTGAGTTACTCTTCTAAACTTATTCGTTGAATGCATCATACGTCGAACATACTTGATAAAGATCTCTCTTCCGAATTCATCTACCAATATACCAATGTCCAAAGCCTACTCCCTAAATCAGATGAGCTTAATTTATACGTGTTCCAAACTTCACCAAATATAATCTTCATAACTTAAACGTGGCTGACCACGAAGGTGGACGATCGTGAAGTTGCCATCCCCGGTTTTCAGTTATTCAGAAAAGATAGAGCAGGACGTCATGGTGGGGGTGTGCTGACTTATGTCAGATATGGCCTGCTTGTGTCAGAAAAAAAGGAAAAGCTCGCGTGCGAAACTGAAGCCATCTGGCTCACCATCAGAACGCCGGGGTCTCAAGCACTTGAGATCCTAACGGTCTACCGACCACCGAGGAACGATCCACAAGCAGACAGTATACTGATAGATTAATTAGAATCGTTTGCTAGTCGATCCGAAGTTATGATTATGGGCGACTTTAACGCTCCAAATATCGATCGGAATCTGAGCTCGGCACCAGGCTCAGAATTAAACTTCGATCGCCGCCTCCTAGAAGCTATACACAAACGCTTCTTAACTCAACACGTCCTGTCTCCGACCAGAATACGCGAGGAGCAACAAGCTAATTGTTTGAACCTTGCATTGACAAAGGCGCCTGGCAGCGTAGATGTTGTGCACTGTCTATCCCTACTGGGCAAAAGTGATCACGTAGTCCTACAATGGGAATATTCACTCTTCTCTGTCCCCGATCGAAGCATCACAGTCAAACGCAACCTATGACGTGGAGACTTTACACAAATGAAAATTGATGTGCGCCATTTAGACTGGAATTAAACATTCACCGGGTGTATTCTAGAGGATTTGTTGCAATTTAAGGCCGTATTACAGGGACTTATCACCAACTACTGTCCTAATTCGAAAAAAAGGTCACCAACAGGCCCTAGTGGCTAACGTCCACGCTGAAGAGTGAAGTAAACTGCAAGCGAAAGCTGTGGCAAACTTATCTAAGGGAAAAGACCGTCGAATCGCTGACGAAGTACAAGACGCAGAGGAACATGATAAAAGGCCTGGTTTATAAAGCCCGCCAAAGTTTAGAGAGTAACTTTGTAAACCGTGCAGCAAAAAACTCGAAGCTCTGCTACAACTACATTAGGCAGTGCACTCGAAATAAAGACCCCATCCCTTTGTTGAAAACGGATGAAGGCGTCGAACTTTGCAAGGACGAGGAAAAGGCTGAGCATCTATCTGAGTTCTTTCAATCGGTTTTTACGAGGGAAGCCAATGTAACCGCTGATAACTATAGTGTGGAAGAGATCCCGACAATTGACTCAGTGGTCATAACAGAACCTATTGTTCTGTAAGAACTACTGAAGCTGGACGAAACCAAATCGCCAGGTCCTGATGTAATACCGGCAAAGTTGTTGAAGGAGTTGGCCAAAGAGTTGGCAGAACCTTTGTGTCTTCTCTTCCAAGTTTCCCTCGCTGCAGGCAGATTGCCACCCGAGTGGAAGACCGCGTGGATTTCCCCGATACATAAAAGTGGTAGCCGGGCTTCCGAAAATAACTACAGGCCGGTAAGTCTCACCTCCATATGTTGCGAGATTATGGAGCTATTCATCAAACGTGAACTGATGGAGTTTCTGGAGCGGCATCATCTTCTCTCTGACGCGCAGCACGGATTCCGCAGAGGGAGGTCCTGTTTAACTTATTTGCCCTACTGTCTGGAACGATGGACCCGAGCGGTCGATGAAGGAAAGGTAGTGCACGAAGTCTACATAGACTTCAAGAAGGCCTTTGATAGCGTGCCTCACCAACGTCTCCCTACACAAACTCAACCGTATTGGGGTAAGGGGCAAGCTTTTGAAGTGGATCGAAAACTTCTTGATTGGGTGATCTCAGATTGTCCGTCTTGGCGATCAACAATAAGCGGAGGTGGCGGTTGAGATTGGGGTTCCTCAGGGCTCCGTCCTTGGCCCTATCCTCTTCCTTATATATATTTATGACTGCATAACTGGCTTGGACTGTGACACCGCCATGTTTGCTGACGATATAAAGCTTTGGATAGTCATATACAACGCACCTGATGAAGAAAGTCTACAGACAAACTTGCATCGACTCGAGGAATGGTCGCAAAACTGGCTCCTCCCATTCAATGCTACCAAGTGAAATATTCTGTGATTCGGCAGAACCAGCTCCGGGCACCAGAGAATTAACTATCTGGACGGCACACCACTACCAGAGGTAGAGGCTCAGAAAGATCTATGATTATGGATCACGCCCACACTGAACCCATCGTTCCATTGCTCAAAAGTAGACAAATCTGCCATGTCAAGCTTGTATCTAATTAAGCGAGCGTTTGCAAAGTTCGACAAAGAGTGCTTTTATAAGGTCTTCGGGATATTCGTGCTACCACAATTGGAATTTGCCATACAAGCCTGGAGACCGTGGTCTGTCAAAGACCACAACACCCTTGAGAAGGTCTAAAGATGTGCAACCAAGCCTGTTCAAGGTCAAAGCTGTCTGCCTTACGAGCCCAACTTATAGCAGTCAACCACTTCAAGGTGGCTTGTGCCCGGCCCTTTTCAACCGTCCCAGCAAAGGAGACTTATCCACCCGCTACAATACTTCGTGCCATTTCCCAGCCTCACTTGATAACCCTGTACCATTCCCCTTCCCCCCCTACCCCACCAACTCCCCTCCATACGCGCATTGATCGTCTTATGGCTTTCCCTGATGTTTACCAAGTCGCCCATTATGCCGACGCCTTTTAAGTTTTCCTCACATTAGTAATTTTGGATGCAGTTCTCCGGGAAAGGGTTTTTTAGTGAAAAAAGCTTTTCGTTTTTAGTTTTTTTGAAATACTCCCATGAAAAACGTGACACAACCAATCTAGAATTTGATAATAAGCTCCTTTTTATTGACTAGTTATTTTCTTCTCACTTTTACTGGCCTATATAACTTTGGAATGTTTACGGCTGACGTATAAGGAGAGACAGATAGGTTTACTATTACCTCACCAGGTTTCTATGTCCCAACTGAAAAGATTTCTAGTCGAATAAAAAGTACTTGAAGGGAATACTTGTTCCCTCCTGCAACCCGCATTATCGATTATCGATTATGGACGAATGTCCTCATTCCTTCCCAAGGACACCCCAGCAATCGCTTCCCTGAATTCTGAATGTGAACCATCACTGACCATATCAATGGTAACGGTAGCTCTACTAGGTTAAGTAAATCAGTGTCACGGCATGCAAAAAGAGTCTTATAAAAATAAAGCCTTCTCGAATAAAACGAAAAAAACTTTGCATTAGACAAATTCGCAGAACGAAAGGTTTCATCCTGTTATACCAAATAGCGTACAAAATCGTATCAATCTCCAGAAACGTCCGAATCTTCAAAAACCTGGCCTGTTTTCGTTCAATCCAATAGAGTTGAATTAAAATATTTTAGTCACATGTTTTCTCAGCCGCAAATTAATAAAACAAACAAAAATATTAACATCAAATATATGCTAAAAGATCTGCTAAAATTAAAATCACGAGATTCCCTGTGCTAGTTAATCTCCTGTATGTCATTAGTTGACCAGTAAACACATGGAATAATTACGTATTTTATGCGTGAACATAAAATAAAAATGTAATAAGTTAAAATATATTTTTGATCACATTAAATATATTAGCAATAGGTAAATATCTTTCTCGAAACAGTGGCCCGAACTTGCCAGACTAAGACCTCAAGAATAAATTACAACTTTGCTGACGCTTATTACTTTTCTTAGGCTTTAAAAAGCAGGTACTTAGATAAGGAAACTGTTTTTAAGCTGTAGAGTACATTATAGTGTGTTTCAGTTAAGACTCCAGATATAGCACCGAATAGTTTTAACTGAGAGATTGTTTGTTGTTGATTTCCCCTTGTGGGGTATTTTGGAGGTTGAGTTAGAAGGTTTGGCGAATTAAACACCGAACCTCACGCCACCTTTTGAAAAAAACGGTATAAAGGACACTTCTGCTAATTAGCAAATAAACACGACCTTTTAACGAAAATGAGCTATAACTACTTGGGGATGGAAAACCAACAGTAATATGGAATCTTCAGGTTCCTAGAATAATCAACTTTTTAAGAGCTGCTTCAATGGTTCCTCGAATATCTCTGTTAAATATGGCTGAAATTGAGGGCAAAATTTGTCGATTTAGGAAATGAACTGGTAGATCAAATTTTGTGCGGACTTTCCCCTTGCTGTAAATATATTTCTTTGAATAACTTTGCAATGTCATGTAATTTCGGGATTACAGGTAACAAAATCTACATTTTCTATACGGTTCTCAGACAGACGTTTTCGTTAAAAGAAATATTTTTAAATTTCAAATTTGCTTGACAGTTTGATGGTCGCGAATGTCATCTTCTACCACGTATCCACCGGAGGAGGGATCGGGTGCAGTGGCTGACCAATCAAAACAGCCCATCAAATTGTACCGCACACGTCTGCTTCGCGTTTCGTGTTCTCGCCGACACGAGTAGTGCTTGGCTGGGATTTCATCTGGGTGCATGTCAAGCAGAGGCAATTCCTTAAATGGTAGAAACGGGATTCTATCTTGGTTTGTTACCGTACGACGCAACTACAAGGGTTTATACTCATCGGTGGGTCCCCAAGCATTCCCATGCTACTTCCGACTGGCATATTCTGTTTGCTAAAGATGATTTCCAGTGCCGTAAACAGCTGGTAGTGTATTTGGAGTGGACATACGCACCTGCCCATTGCTGTTGAGTAAAAAAGCGGTAGAAAAGCAGAGACTGGTTATTTTTCGGCATTTGTTTTTCTTCCAAATGTATGTTATAAGTAGATTTGCAGACATATGCTCTGTGCGTCGGCTTAGGGTTGAGCTTTTACGGCAAATTGTAGGACGACTTAATTCGCGAATCTTACGCCTCAGATGTGCGAGCAGCAATACCTGCCCCAAAGGCAGCCATTTCCTTAGAAGAATAAAGATAAACACGTTCAAAATACTTACGAAATTTAAAATGACTATAAACATAGTATACCACACAGGAATACTCACGGTTGGTTACCAGAGGCATACACTACTTTCCAGGTTAACAGTCTTGACGAGGTTAACGCACTAAGTGTGCGTAACATGTCATCTCTGGTGTTTTAGAGTGCACCTGGAGGTTGACTTGCCACGAAAGTTTACAGGGACTGTTCAGGCTTATCTTCGCAGTTTGAGGGCAACGCCATCGAGATAAAATCTTGAAGGTGGTATAAATCAGTGCCTGAATTGATGGTAGACGCTTACATAACCCCTGCTCATGGAGGTTTGTGCCAGCGACCTGGAGGATATAACATGCTCCTGAGGCTCTCTGACTCTTCCATCCTTCGTAGAAGCCTTAAAGAACCAAATCAGAAGCCCCTCCTACTTTAATTCTAGTTGCATCTCTATGTTTTCATGCCACCCCTTCGGTGTTTGAATATTGTAATTCCGAGCCTCGGACCACGAGCCTAGGGGTTGGTGCAGTCCGGAAATGTATCCTTGTAGGAAGGAAACAGGTTGATCGAGGTGGCAGGTAGTGCCGTGGTCTTCGCTCTTGGACATGTAAAACTGCACCTCCTTGTCAAAATGTAAACCCTCTGTGGCTACCGATCTCCCTCGTTCCCCCATCCCCCCGCCCTCCGCTCAGTAACCTTCCGTCCGCAAAGATAAAGTCAGGATCTACTTTAAGAGCATAAGCAGCAGTTTTGTGCTTCAGCGTGCTTCCCTTCAGTTTGCGTCGAAGTCAGTTTTTGTCAAAGGAATTATTAAAAGCTGCCAAAATCCTCTCAGGAGTGCTCTCTCTCAATGGATAATTAAAGGCGTTTGTTTTGGAAATCTAAGTAAAATATAGAACCTTTTTGGCGTGCCCAGCTGAGTGACAGGACCTAACAGGTATATCGTGCCCTTAGTGCCGCCTATAAGGAAGCGGCTTCCGCTTGTTGATCCGTTTGGTTGCTAGGCGATGACTTAAAACAAAAACAGCACCCCAACATGTCAGTTGTGAATTGGTCGTAGGCGTAGCGTGCTGCTCTAGTAGGGTTTATAAAAGCCCTGCGCATTCATAATTGCCAACGTCGGTTCCAGTTGGCTACACGCTTTGCTCAGCTCACCCGGTAAGCAAAACCATATGAACAATCATGCATCTTTCTCATGCAGGGCTGAAAGTAATATTCCCCCGTCCGTGTTCTTAGCACTGGCATTCGCGATAGATGAGCTGATCTTTGCATTTAAGTCCCACAGGAAGCTTTACTACATAGTAATTATCTGCAATTTCCGTAACATTATAAATCCAGACATCATTCCAAGGTCATAAGGTATACAAGTAGCTTTGAAATATTTTATATTTATTTTGAATAATCTCAAAAGCTTAGGCATGTCTGTCTTCAAATATTAAAAACGTTTTCCTGGGATATTTGGGTAATTAATTTTCCATTTTTGTTTTAGCGGACAAAAAAATGTGTTGCGCAATTGCAGCTTTGCTCAAGTTTGTCATTTCCACAGTGAATGTGGTTTTGGGGGTAGGACATTTTAACATCATTATATTGCATAAACCTTATTTATACCAAAAAAAGTCCGTCACAATTTTAGTCACATCAAATTTTACTTGAAAAGATGCAAAAATCGCGCACTACTAAGTATAACTTTTTTCCCACAAACAGATCGGATTCCTTATTGTAGCGCTACTTGGAGTTCTTCTAAAGTCATCTGCGCCCTTCGTCCGATCAATTCTTACTAAAGCACTCAGTTTTGGTGGAAAAATTGAAGATGAAAAAATCAAATATCTGACTGATTTCGTCCTTGAAAATTCAAGTAAGCTGGTAAAAACTGCCCGTAAACAATGATAGTGCAAAATAAAGTAGCTACCTTTAATGTCATTGGCTTTGGAGGTTCAGTACAAAAGGTTCTTTTCCGCTTGAATTGTAGCTGGCGTCTCTGTCATACTCATCGTGGTCGGTTTGGCTCTGGCCATTCTCTGCTTCATCGGTGCCTTCGCATCCTGCTGTGCTTGTGGCATTCTTCTTAAAATAGTACATTTCTCTATCATTTTGTGTTATATTTTAAATTTTATTCTCAACGGGGCATATTTTGAGTTTAATATGCAGGACTGAGCATGCAATTCCACTAAACGTTCTTCTACTAAACGACTAAAAGTCAACCGAAAAATACATAAAGAATATTCAAGTTATTGGAAACGCAGAATACTGTTTTGTGATACATTTTGCATTTTTGTGCAGAATTAAAGCTCGCAAACACACGGGCACAATGATATGCAGGCGTAGACTATCACAAGACCCGTTTGTCTGAAAATAGTTACCCTCGATTTTCAGTTTAATCATTATAGTCACGTCAAAGACACTGGCATCTCCTCGAGAGTGGCAAACGGCTCCCATTAAGATAGCCCTGGAAAAGGCTCTTTTCATTTACGTTCTTGTCTATTTTCTGGTTTTGCTTTGACTTATTCTTAGACGAGGAGAGTTAACCTATCTCTGCTCTTTTTTGTAGTATGCGATAATTCTCGCCATTCTTCTCGTTGCACAAATTATCGCAGTGTCCGTTCTCTTTTCAAATCCCGTGAAGGTAGGTTCTGGGCTGATTTAATTTTCAAAAAGTACATGTTTGTTACTCCCTTGTGCGTGCGACTGAAGTAGCGCACTTTTAACCTGCTGCCCAAATGAATTAAAACATTCGTTGCATTGTTTTAAACTGTGCCATGTCTTTTCATTTTTAGCTAACTCAATCTATTGATTTAGCCATGACGAAAATGCTCGAGTACTTTAACAAAGGCGACAAATTGGGTTCGGCCGCAACTACGATATGGATGTTCACCATGACAGTAAGTGTCGACATATTGGACGCTTAATCGTATTTATTGCAGCGCTTATAGTTATAATAAAAAAAGGAATAGAAGAGAAGAGAAGAACATTGCGGATAAAACGAAGGGAGTCTGAAATGGTCATTTCTGACTCAATGGCCATCATAGCTCCGAAATGGTCATTCTAGTCCCCCTTGTCTTTGTCTGCAATGTTCGTCTGCCTCTGCCACTGGCCATGGTATGGCTGCGCACGGTGCTCGAAAGTTAGGCCTGAGGCAGAGCGGAATAAGTGAGTCCCTTAGCCAATCAACGAACGTTCGTCAACCAATTTTAGAAGTCCCGTAATCAAATCTGTGTCATGAAGAAATATATATGACACGCTGTTAAAACAACCCCAAATGTACTTTTTCTTTCTTTTTAGTTTAATGGAACATGCTGCGGAATGGATGGTGCAGCAGATTTCCAAAAAATCTCAAAGATAGCAAGTAGGTATTTTTGACAGCAATCAATTAGAACCTTTTTTCCCTTCATTGTCAAGACGAAACCACCTCAGAATTGTATCTTAAATTTATGAAGTTAATCGTTGAATTAGGCCTCGTATATGTTTTTTTATGCGATTAAACGTTGCCTTAGTAAAGAAATAAGCCTTTCTTTCTGTGGATCAATGAGCATTAGCCTTTGCATGATAGGGAAAGAGGTTACTTTTATTTAATTGCGTTTGAAAACCATCTCACCTACATTGACCACATTCAATATTCGCCTCATAGTTGGAGGATATGGATAATTACTCTCATTATTGTAATTTAATTCAAAAGCATTCTTTCTCTGGCTGCCTGATGTATAATTAGATTCACCAACGAATGAAAGGGTAGCAAACTGCGAGGCTCATGCGCCAGATGTGCCGATTTAACAGCATTTCACAGCAATGTCTGTGCGACTGATTTCTTGAAGGAGGCTTTGATCTACCCGTAGATTTCGAGCACCCCTTTCGGCTTGTGAGAAATGTGCGCCCACAAGAATGCCTTCAGGGGTGTAACTTCGCTAATCGAAGACCTCAAACTGCTCCAGCTGGTTAAAAAGTTGATTGAAACGTTTGTTCATTTTTTGAAAGTTGTGCAGTTAATTGACCCGTTTTGACTTTGGGTAAAAATATGACATCGAGTCCAGTAATGGTTGACAAAATAGTGCGGCCACAGTGAAACTGACGTTCTGTTTGAAAGGCAGAATAAAGAGGCAAGCAATAAAAGCCCCGTGCAGTCAATGAAGTTAAAATTCGCTTCATCGATAGACCAATTCTCTCGTGTTGAGAACTCTATGCAACAGTCCCAGTATAGTCAGCTATCAAAATTGAAATAGAAATCACAATTACCAGTTCAATTGGCATGCAAATCTTACCATTTGTTCTCTCCTTTAATGAACCACATAACACTCAGATTTTAATAACGCCCTACTGGTCTATTTTTGCATCTTTAAATTTATGCGAGATTTATAGAGCGTTTACATTGTAATTTCAAGGAAAAATCCAAAAAGGGTTGTCGTTAAAATGAATAGTTCTGCTTTAAAAACTTGACAGAGATATGAATGACCGATTCACTTGCTCTTTTTCCTACCACGAATACTTCATTTATTTAACACAGACTGATGAAAGTCCATTCATTAGCCTAGGTTTTAATTGTTTCGCAGAAACTAAAAGCGGTACATATTTTCTGCCCTACATAATAGTCTAAAACAAACCCCTGTTTAGTTCTGTTCTATATTTTAATTTAAACAGCGTCGTATTCAGCGTTACAATAAGCTAGCTAGTTTCCTTTGTGAACTCAGTTTATTGCTCAACCCCCGTAAGTTTAAAATCCGTTTCCAAACTTAATGTGGTCCAAGTTTGACTTTTTAGAGATGCGTATGTGTACACCTATGACTTACAAAATCAACCATATTTGGAACTTTATTGGATCAAATCTTTGGCTTATTAAGATGCCCCTACACCCTGTTGCGGAAGCGGAAAACCCCAATGTACCTCTGATGAGGAAACGTTATTCCCTTCATTGTCAAGACCAAAAAACCTCAGAATTGTATCTTAAATTTATGAAGTTTATCGTTAAATTTGGCCTGATATGTATTTTTTGATGTTTGTCTATTTAAGATGCCCCAGCACCCTGCTGCGAAAGCGGAAAACCCCAGTGTACCTACGATGAGGCAGCAAAGGAGAATGTAAAGGGCTGTCGTGAGCGCATCAATAACTTTACTTATGATAACCTGAAGATGATTATGTATGTGGCCATCGCTGCAATTGTTTTACAGGCAAGTCTTCGTTTGTAAAACCTTATAAATCTTCAGGCTTTTTCGAGACTTGTGAATGAGTCTTGAAATTTTCGATTTATGTGCAGTCTGCGTTCGTATGCAATGCACGTGCTCCTAATAAATAAAGGTTAACTCGATTTTCTTAAGAGAAGTATGGGACCGGACAGTTGCCGGCGTCAGCATGCATGTGTTCGGTATGGCCTTGAATTTCGTCACGAAAAGTCAGTAAGCGCTGAGTCACGAGGGTGCCAGCGCAGATGCTCATTTCGTGTTTCACCCTCAACCTGAGAACTGGCGTAAAGTTTAACTCTTTGATCCCAGAATATATGAACATATTTATATATACTACTAACTGCAATGTCCTGTGGAAATTAGAAGTGCTCATAAACTGGAGAGACATAATTGCGCTCCCAGATTAAATGCATGTCACCATCCACATTCATCATAGTCATTGCTTTTTAAACAGTTGTGCACTTATCATTTTTGTGTTTTTAAGTATTATTATCTTTTTCTACTTACAGGCTGCTCTTATCCTGCTTGTCGGAATCGCCATCTTTCTGTAGAAGAGCGCTGTGTGCCTCAAAGTATAAAACCTATTTTTCAAAAGACTGGCGTAGTGCGTGTACTCTTCTTTTCGGGCAGGGTTCACGTGGGGATGCGACATCTCCCTTTCTGCATCTTTCATTATAACATTTTCTTACATACACACCGAGAGACACCACCGATAATTGCAGTGTACGCAACCTGAAGATACTTTTTACTAAATAAAACTTCTCTATTCAATGGTATTTGTTGTGCGTACAAGGTAAGGTGTTTAGCAGTCAAAATGCGGCTTTATTTTATAGTGGCCATGATATTCAGCAAAAATTGTTCTGGGGCTTTATAGTACACTAACTGCCCAAATTAAAATTCATATTCATCCATGCCACTTAGATGTTGGGATCAGTGGTGCTATCTGGGATCAGAATTGGGCTCAAAGACCCTAGGGAAAGCAGGCACGGCAGCATCGAACGAGGGAGCTCTAACAGTTCGTAGTTCTTACAGCTTTTATTTAGTTGAATAATGCCTCTTAAGGGTGACATAACCAGTTTGAGATATAAAAACGGTGGAAAAAGTGCATGCAGCCATTCATTTTACAGATAGGACACGTAATAGGCAATTAAGAAAAGAATGATGATGGTGATGAGGATGAGGAGAGTGACATTACCAGTTTGAGATATAAAATTGGCGGAAGGACACGTGATAGGCAAGTAAGGAAACGATGATGATCATGATATTGATGATGATGGTGATGAGGATACTAATGATGATTAATTAATCGCGCATTAGCGCCTGTCTCAGGTAGGCATCTAAACCACTCCATTGAACCCAGCGTAAATGTGGACCGGAAGAGGATCTGTGAATCATACTTTATTTAATTTTCCCAGTCTAATTCTTGGTCAATCCTCCCTGAGGACCTTCGGTCCACGGCATGTGGATTTATTGGGTTTCATATGGCAGTTTTATGGATAAAAGCTATCTGCAGTCACAGATTGTGAGTCCATTAAAAATTAAACTTACGAATGAAACATGCAACACCTGTTGCTGATTTCATTATTTATCAGCTAAGTGCTTCGGATTTTCATATTTTTGGCAAAATACTGTTATTGATGAGATGACTACCTAACCACACGCTATGAATGTCCAACTGACAGAAATGAATCGAACTTTAATTGCCTGTTAATCTTCAAGGGTGCAAACTGAGTTTTGGACTGTTGCCACTTACACCTGATAACCATAGACTCCGCTGGGAAAGGCAGGTGTCAATCGGTTGGAATAAGAAACAGTTTTGAGTTTAATGTTTTGCCTTCCCTTAAAGGGCGCTTTTCAATGGTGCTTTTTGCTTATCTAACATCCTAGTAATAACGGCCAACAAATTATACCCAGTCGAT
The DNA here is from genome assembly GCA_017591395.1 of Schistocephalus solidus. Lineage (NCBI taxonomy): Eukaryota > Metazoa > Platyhelminthes > Cestoda > Diphyllobothriidea > Diphyllobothriidae > Schistocephalus > Schistocephalus solidus. The sequence goes on from WEDG01004562.1 coordinate 56,869, forward strand.
GTAGTAGAGTGGAAGGCTTGGCGACTAACCTTGTGAAAGGAACGTTGCTCGAGTCTGGCGCTCCTCCTAACCCATACGGCTAATTTTTATCTCGATCACGAGTCCTGGACTCATCATCTTAGATATGATCTCAGAGGGACGCGGGATGAACAGCGATAGATAGATTCTCATGTAATCGAGGTGTGTTTGTGTCCTGCAGAAGTACTAAGTGATCGTCGGCTCCTTGGGCGTTGAGGCCCAAGCAGCTCTAGGCGGCATTGGCGATAGCTGATCCTGGCGACTTCATCAACATTACGGTTAAATTGAGAGAAGAAAACATTTTCTCACGTAGCATGAGAAACAATTCCTCAGAAGATCGCGCAAAAACGAGAGCCGCCAGTTATTTCAGTCATGATTCACAGTTAGACCCGATCTAGAAACGCTACAAGCTCATATCACCCTATGCTCGTAACTCTTTGGGGGTACTTACTTTATCTTAAACCCTAGACACTTTTGTGCAACTTCCTCGTATGAGGGTTTTGAGACGGCACCCGAAACGTCAGGCCAGTTAGCACCATGTTCCAAGGTTCACCTCATTTTCTTCCTCTAAACCCTAGTATGTGCAGTAATCAAGACACCTGGGGTATTTATGCTACGTTTGCCCTTGCACTGTGGGCATTTATCAGTCAGACTTCAAACTTATGGTTCATATACCAGATCGGTTCAACTCGTTGTCTTGTCTGTTTGCATCGGGAATGTTGAAATTCGTTGATGAAGGCGCCCCGATCGGTTAGAGCATTGGACTGCTAACCAACAGGTCACGGGTTAGGGCCTCGGATGGGGTACCTCGTGGGGATTGGTATGGCTGGTTTTTGACGGCTAATGAACCAGAAAATGCCATTCCAGTTCCGCTTATCTTTGCCAACCGTTTCAATCTGCCCATACTACTTACCTCTTTGCAGCTGTTAGCTGGGCTCCAGAGTGAGCCCCAAGGGCAGAACGAGGTGATTGAGTCCCCGCAACCGATCGGTGAGCGTTAATCAACGAGTGACTAACGAACCCGACATTTGAATAATCCCAATCGAAGCCGGCAAGAAAACGAGCCCGTGATGCAGGTCGTGGGTTCAAGCCTCCGGGTCGAGTATGACCAAATGATTTCGGCCATAAATTGTCATTTTCATTGTCTTTGTTGACAATGTTCAGGTGAATGGTGCTTCCCCACCCGTACGTCAGCGAGGCAGATCTCAACTGTCTGTGTCGAATGATGTGTGTTGCATCGTGCACGACCGTTCTATGTCCATTCTGTGGATCATACAATGGACGTCATCGCATGTTACCGTACATTTCCTGTGTCGAATCACCTTCCCGCTAGTTGACTGAAAGGCTCGGGGTGTAAAACGGTGCGCACTCCAGACACCGAATTGACACCGGCATCTTATATTAATAATAGCATGGCCTGTTACGTTTCAAACGGTCCCCTGTTCTCAATTTTACTTCACTATTAACCATACTTCAGGGAAACGAAGACAAAATTTTCTGAACAATAGAACATCTTCTGCATTGCCACATTACACTATATCTTTAGTTCCATTTCCCTCCGCATCAGTCCATTCTCGTTCGAGAAGACCAACTAGCCTGCCTTAGGATCTATTTTAGGTCACTTTGAAGTTGGCATGGCTGCCATGTGACCACAACTATTTATTTTTAACTAGCCTATGGTCATATTTTCTACAGATCACCCACAGAAAGAGAGATCGCCTATACTTTGGGATAAGGCGGAGTGTGAATCTAAATAAGTCTTTAAATAAGGTAATATGGTGACAATATGAAAAACTAAAGACAAAATAAAACGAGGAATCATCCGTCCTCGATGCACAATTTGACCATATGGTCTGCCGGCACCTAAGAACTCTTTCCAGCATTTAAAGAAAAGAGTCCACTCTATGGGATCAAACTAGCGTCAGCTTGGAAAAAAAAAAAATTATCAGCCAACTATTAACTGATGTGGTGCTTCTGTTCAGATGGTGCCCTTTTTAGATAGTTATTTAAAAAGCACTCAGGGTAAATTCTCTTGAAAATATTATATTCTAGTTTGCCTGGTTAACTATGTTTTCTTGCTGGAAAATCGGATGGATCTCGGTGGAGTGAGGCAATATAAACACAAAACGTTTTGCTATACTAAATGAGCATCAATAATACGAATCTGTTGTCAGTGTAAGCTTGCGTGAAATAAAGCTTTCTAATTCCTTTTACTCAGAAAAGGTTTTGAAGCGGATTTTATCATTCTTCAGATTACCTGCTGGATACAAATATTAGTTGACAATAGCCCTTCACTGCTAATAATTAGCACGTGAAAAACAACTTATTACACTGGCAAAAAATCTTGTTTGTTTGCATGCTATTCAGAATCCGCGACCGGCTAACTTTAACTGACTAATGGTGTACCGGTTTCGATTCCAAAGACTGTGGTTGCGCAAAAAACAGTCAGCGAACGTAGACATGCTTATTCCTGATCGCTTGCTTTATGGATAGTAAATTGTATTCCTTACTAAGGCATATTATTCGTTCCTTCTCATCATTCAGTTGTTTCACAGATATGGTCTTATGGGTCACCAGGAAGGGTTTGTTAAAGTCAGTAATGTCGGTCGAAAGAGATACGATTTCAAGGAAATGACCATTCATACTAGTAAAAGGGTATACTGGTTCATATCGTCATACCAAACGATGACGCAGGAAGCTCTCAAGGTGCCCTGATTGGTTTAGTAGCATGCAAACTCAGATGGGTATTAAGTCTTACTATTACACTTCTACTCCACAAAATGTAGCCTAAAAGACTACTTTTATTCTATTGTTTTGTTTTGGTGCGTCAATATAGTACTGCAAGCGTTGGCCAATTTGGTGCTGGTGTAAATGCAGCTATAACCCAATTTATCCACCTGATATTAGCTGGTTGTATACTAATTGACTATACGCTAGCAACAAAGAGCTGGCTGGTTAGTTGAACATTTAATAAATCAGTTAGCACATATCTTTATTTAGTTATCAAACTTATTATTTTCTTACGCTACTGACCTAGATTGTAAGTTATTATGCTCCCAATGCCCGGTATCATCAAGGATTTACGTAAACAATCAGCGCTGTTTTTCTCAAAAGCATTTCCCAGGGAATTCTTCAGCTTGATACTATCGTTTCGCATAGATCTGGGGTATCTTTTGCTGCCTGTGATATCCTAGAGGCTTGGTAATAATAGCTGGTTTCGGGGTCATGGCTCAGAACCCGTAATTCTGCAGTACACGCCTGAGTGCAAACCTGATTCCTACATGCGCAACTAACACCGTTTCTGGCATGCGGGCACGATTTTGTCTGCGCATTTAGGACCCGCGAAAACGATGTGGTGGGGCGAACCGACGCAGATAACATTCATGTGCCGTTTTCAAGTTGAGTAAAAGTGGTTTTGCAGAGGCTATTTGCACGTAAAAGCACGTGAAACTAAGCACAGCTAACGGTCGTCCAATGTTAACAGACATATGTGCTTCGCTGATTTCATGTTGCTGCATGAGACAGCTGAGGTGCCTTCGATTCATCGATAGATTCATCAGCGTTTATTAATTGACTCTCATGAACAAAGTGAAACTTAGGTAAATGTTGCCAACTGCCACGTAGATCGCCTTTTGGGAGCTCCTCAACGATAATACGCAATAATAGAAGGTAAAACGAGTATGCTGTCGCCAACTGGCCAAAGCACTACTGCTCTAGAGCGACCAACTGTGAAGTCACATCACAGTATGCAACAAAACAACCGAGACGTTAACCACGAAATTCTGGGTGTCATCCGAAATTTGGATATTTTGGTAAACTGACCTACTGGTCTCGCGAACACCCCAGTAGGACTAGGGATTTCTCATCCTCTCCTCTGCATATTATGACGGAGAAAAAATACACAAGTTGGACATCGGCATTACAGATCTACTGGGCCAAATGCATGTTAGGCATTCGGAAAAGGATTCATTTATAGGTGTTTGCGGATTGCGAATAGAACAAACAAATATTTTTGGATTACATCCGCATACATTGCTCACGAGTTGTGAACATTCGCATTATTGAGCAAAGTCAACTAGGACTGTAGATCTGCTCCAAAACTAACAGCAGTTCGTAAGACAGGGATGCCTTGTAAGGCCGCCAAAACAGGACACAAGAACAGGAACCGCTCCGCGCACTTAATGTAACTTTTGGGAAAGGTAAAATTACTCGTGTCGTAACGCCATCACTTAGTCTAACACAAAACTAAACTGTCACCTTAATTGTAATTCTATCCTAATCTAAAGCCTACAGTCAACACCATAATAACCTCAACCCTTGGCCTAGTCATGAACTTAACCTCAACTCTGGCTTTAAACTCAAACACAAACCTAACCCTAAACTTAACGCTAACCCCTACCTTAAGTCTTAACATAATTTACTCGGAATTTAGCGTAAAGCGACATGCATTGTGGACCGTTTTCCTGTATCCTGGTTAGATGGCCATACAAGGCATCCTGGCCGAGCGGGTAAATTGAAGACGTAGCAGCCAGCCCTGGTGCCCTGACAGCTGAAACGGCTGGGTATTTTACCGGAATTTAGCAGACACGTGGTTTGAGGCCGTCCGAAAGAGGAAGCTATCTGGTCCTGCGACTTCACGTTTTCATTGTCGGAATTAGCAACAAATAGACATTTAAAGGTTTAAATACCTTTATTATGATCACCAATAATTTCTGCCAAGTATTCACCCAAAGAATACATATTAAACTGCCTTGGGCTCCTGTTACTTTGTTCACCAATTAGTTGGTACAGTTGTTAATTTGTGATATCTTGGGAAGAATGGAAGCATATGGTATGTACAAGCGTATTGAAATCTCTTATGAGAGTCCCGTTTGAGGTGATTGAGGCAAAGCAGAGATGGGTAACCTGCCCTTTGGAAAAATAACTGAGAGGTATTGTTGCGTCGATCAATAACCTACCTATCTTTGATTGGCTTATGGCCGACGTAGTCTAATTGCTGCTGCGGTCACGTGACTCTCCAAGCCGCCAAAACCAGTCAGTAGCTAATGCAGAAGTCCTTCGGCACATGTGAACTACAGTAGAAGAGCAGTTGTGAGGAGAATGAACACGACTCAAAGGAGAATGGACGCCATACCGGAAAACGGCACGGAATAGAGAAGGAAATAGTAGTTGAGAAACCCCTTCGTTGATGATAGACAACCGAAGTCTGCGTTCCAATTAATCAAAACTGAAAGCCAAATCAAAAACTTTGGCTGAACGTGAATATCGACATAACGAGCAATCTCAGTCTAAATGAAAAAAAAAATGATGTGATATTGGCAATATTGATAAGAAAGAGGACTGTCTTATCGTACAGCCCCAGAATGAGATAGGATCACCTACTATTCTGAAGTTCATTAGGTACCGAATCAAATAGTTGTCTTTGGCATCCGTGAAATTCCAGGAACAATAAAAGGCAGCTTTTTTCATTGGTTCCGGCGTTATGCCTTCATAATTCAACGGGCTTGACATATGCTCACTGGCGTTGTGCTTTGGGTCGTTTGAGTCTTCTGTCCCTGACAGAAGCCGGCCTTTAGAAACCATAAAAGAATGACAGCAGCTCTGTAGTCGGATAACGCAAGAGATGGCCGTGTCCTTGGTTGAGGCTGGAGTCACACGGCCGTGCCCGCCACGGTCTCACGGTGTGTCCTTGACCGGAACCTGTTCTGCGTCGTCATGTCTGTGTACGCGATCATCCGAATGCTCTCAGTTCCGATAACTTACGCGCGCGAAGTAGACTTGCGATGCACCTACCACACTCTCTCCTCCCCCTCAACTTGACCATCCCTTTACCTACCCTTGTGTGGTACACATAATGGACCTAGTCGGAAATGAAGGTCAACATGTCAGATGATAACTGAGCCTTTAGCTTTCTGGCTTGTAGAATGCCAGGAACAATTGAAATAAAAGAAAATTGAACTCAAACATTCGGTTCTCGACAGTTTTCGTGCTACAAAGTATGTTTTGCTAATATCTGGTGGTGAAAATATTTACAATACTGACAGAACAGATGCTAGCTAACAGCCTAGACTCGGGTGTTTCGACGAGCTGCCTGACGCAGCTGCGAAGGGTTCAGCTCATCAGTAAATTCCTCAGCATTCCTCGTGTATTTTTCGGTTTATAAAAGCCAGGTTTCCACACGTCTTGTTTACATTCCGGTAAAAGTAATGCATGACCTTGGAGTAAATTCTTAGGAACAGAACTTTTCAGGCTAAGACGGAAACTAGATATGAATATTTGAACTTAAATTGATCAGCGGGACAACCACATAACATGCATAAACTGCCAAATGCAGTCAATACTATACAACCATTTAAATATTTATTATACTGAGGGTACGGGCACTAGATAAAAGACTGTAGTCTGGCTTGTATAACGGGGAAAAAAAGGAAAAAAGGACTCACATTCGTGCCCATATTTTTTCCAGTTTTATATCATAGGTCTTTTTTAATGACGTCTGGTATACTCGAGCAGGTAATAGCGATGTTGCTCTCAGAACAGCGACGCAAAAAGTCTTATTCAATGGTGAGAACGATTTACAAGTGAAAATCTACTGACTAACTGAGATACATTGAAGTTACTGCTGAGCTAAAACACTATGTTAGAAAAACATACCTCAAAGACGTCCCTCTGCACTGAGAGACTATTCATAAGCGTCTTTGGGGTATTCTCGTATGGAGGAAAACTCCTTAAAACTGATTGTTTTAGTCAGGTACTGCTGCCTACAGGCCATTGTATAAGCTGAGGTAGGAAGGAAGGAAAAGTAACCGAGTCTACACCCTGTCTAATAGTGCAATAAAAACTATCCTCGGTAAGAAAACGGAAACGTATCGGGCAATGGACGCACTTGTTTAATTTTTGAGCTTTCGAACCTGCCCACGAGAAAAATGTGATCGCAGCAGCAGAATAAGTGGCAAATGCAGGGCTCATAATAGATCGGGAATTGTGCGGGATCAATTTATCGACTGGTTCAGGTCTCCTCCAAGACCCAAGTCTCGATGAGCGCTCAGTGTGTTGTTCTTTCGGTGTAAGCGAAGTTTAACTCATCATCCGTTTGAGATTTGTTGGCAGTCACTCACTTCTTCCTTCTAACAGTCCCGCATATGTGCCATCCAAAGATGCACTTAGGCTAACCTGTGTAATTACAAGGAAATTTTAGGCAGCTCATGATGGTACTAGGCAGGGTAGCTTCGTGCTGGTGTGCAATTTCATACCTAGTCTCGTGGTAATGATCTTCGTCTTCTCGGAAGCATTATAAAGTAGGAAAAAGCATCATGCCTCTCCATTTTGTTTCTGTTTTGGTTCTCCGTGGACATCAACTTTCTCATGCGTTTGAACAATCATTTCAATACATTGGTCGCAGAGATATCGGGTCCGAACTCGCTCTTTCTTTCGAGTTGCTGTCCCATAAAGGGCATTTCCAAACATGGCGTGATTTTTAAGCTACCAGTTGGTTGCTATGACAGCTAAGCGGTATTGTAGTGCTTTGTAGCCTTCCGGTAAACCATGGTCTCCATTCCACCGTTAAAACTTCGCCTGATGAGCACATCAGAGAAGGTGCGATACTGCTTCTTCCTCCCACATCGTTTTTATATCTGGAGAGATTTTGACCTGCTTATGGAAAGTCTGCAGTATTGTATAACTGACAGTGTTTATCACAAGCAAATTTACGAATAATTGATAATCACTCGCAAACCAGCAACAACGCAGGTACAAAAGCCTCGAAATAATAATAAACGACCTTAAGTTACTTCAATTCTTACAAAAAATTTGAAAAGTAATATTTAGAGATGAGAAATCTTAACTTGTTTTAAAAAGGTGGCAAATTTTGAAAACGTAAAAAAATCGCTGTAAGTGCGACGAATAAATTTAAGTGAATTGAAAGGTGATAGCATAAGCATTACATTTTGTGTATATTAAGAAAACTATCCTTTCGTCTTATTTACTTATTTATCTCTCTGGTATTTGATTATTATTAGTTTCAGATCGGCCTTGAAAAACCAGTAATAATTCATAAATTTTGCGGTCTGCAATCGACTGACAGTAAAGTTGGATCCTATTCTATGCGTTCATAAAAAAACTTCAAAATAAGATATAACTTAAAAGCATTTACCGAAATAGTGAGCTTTTGGACGTCATTTCTATTGGAGATGGCCGTTTGCGTCATACTTGAAGATTCACCAAAACATGAAAACTCGTTGCCATCAAAAATATACGCCTGCAACAAAAGTCGACAATTAATATGCCTACGATCAATTAACCAAACTTTTTTATAATAAGTTACCCCTTTAAAAAAGCGCGTTAAGTAAATGTTTCCCTGAGGAATATATGCGGACTTTACCTTTTTCCAAGGTGACTTCAAGGTGAAAATGTGGAAGTTTGATTGGTTTTGTGACTTCCTCAAAAATAAGTGATGCATTTTCTGCTGAACATGATAGAACTAACTTTTCGTTTCACTTTGTAACGTTTTTGCTACATCTGCTAACTTTAAATGTCCCGTTGTCAGAATGCAAATACACAACAAAGTATTTAAATATATACTACGATTTTGCAAAAATTATTAATCTTCTGTCCATTGCGTTTCTAAATTCTGGATAAGCGGAAACAACATTATACAAAAAGTATCTTATAACATGCTTCTAATTTAGCATAGGTTGTTCTGCACAGCATCTTATGCGTACTTTTTTAACGGTCCCAATTTTCGCTGTAGTAAAACAAAATTAGTGGTAAGCAATTTTATTCCTACATTTTGTGGCAGAAACGTCAGCACTTTGTATAAAATAATTTTCAAAACTGAATTCATATCGTTCTGCTGCAAAACAATGCAGCACGCATCAAACTTTCATTGACATAAGATCGCAATTTCCAATTCCAGAAGAGATTTATTTTTAAACTTTCTCTTACTTATATTAACGTTCTTTTATAGCAAAATGAACAAAAACGATTGACTTTGCTCTGTGATAGTAAATAGCATAGGACATTTCTTGAATGTCCCGTGACTTCCGATTTTGCCTGTATCCTGCATGTTTCCCTTCTATATATGAAAGTGAACGTTCAATGTTCTTCAGAAAAACCTTTCTGAGGATGAAATCCACTCAAAAACCAAAAAAACATATTGAATGAGTTAGGTCATCTACCGTACGTAGCAGAAAGAGAACGGTGCCCAAAGTCAGTGCAAGGCTAGACGAAGGCAATCTTTTCTATTTTCTTCTGCACCTTGGGAAGGCCATGCGATACGGGGGTCACTGGAAATCATAAATTTGGAATCATCAGGACTTATGAGCTTTAGTCGGGTGAGCTCATTCAATTTTTTTTCCTCAGGTCTGCTGTCTGCTTTTTTGTTGGGTCTGCAGCGAGTGGTGTGTGGGTGTCTTGGTCATTGAAGATTTGATTAGCTTTGTTGATGTTATCAACCTTTTCCATAGTGACAGTCGCGCCACCTTTGTCAGCCGGCACAATAACTCTGCTGTCGTCAGCCTTCAGAGACCGTAATCCTTTTTCTTCGTCGATCGATAGCACGTGGCGTTGTTTTTTTGCCAAAGGAGGCCAGTGGCGCCACTGCGTATGGCTGCGCGGGTGTCTTCAGGGACAGCAGAGGTCAGAAGGAGAGATTCGAGGCTCGCGAGTAAGTTTGTAGGTGCGGCATCGGTATGGCTGAATTTTGTTCCTTTAGATAGGAGGCTAATTTCAGCAGGGTGTGAGACTCCTTTTAGAGAGGTTAAAAACTCTCGTAGACATGGTGTTCTCGCTGGTACGACGGAGAAGGAATTGCAGCTTCATCTGAAGTTCAGTCCGATTGTGGTTCACGCGTTGGTGGGGGAAAGGATACCGCATCCATGAATTTCCACTTGGCCAAACACGGATAAGCTATTATTGGTTTGGCCGACGCGGGTCAGTGAGCCGTGCACGTAGACCTTCGTAGTGTGCATCTAGGTCGACATGGCGGTTGATGTTGTTTGTGTTGATGTGCCAAGCTTCGAGGAATTCTCGTGCCTGCTTAGTGTTAGCCATGGTGACCACTTCGGTGGCGTCCCAATTGAAGCGGTGGTCACAGTCCACGGCGTGCGCAAACACGAGGAATAAGGGATCACGTCGGCGGATGGCCAGTTTATGTTCGTTTATACGGGTCCCAAGTTTTCGAACCGTATGGCTTACGTAAGCGCTAGAGTAATTTGCACACGGAATGCGGTAAATGACATTCCTTTGCTGATCTTTTACTGTAGGGTCTTTAACTCGCGATAGGGCTGCGCGCAAGGAGGACGCCGGCTTGTGGACGATGGAGATTCCAAACCGATTTTATTTTCTGGCGATTGCTTCGGAAAGTCCCTGTATGTCGGGTAGACAGTAGAATTTCTGTGACACTGTTTCTCCATTAGACTCGACGCTTGGTGGTTGTCTCTGGCGTCTGAGACAGTTTTTCACAAAGCTGACCGGGTATCCATTGAGTCGGAATAAGCGATACAAGTAAGCAAGTAAGGCCGATGAAAAAGGGTCCCGATGCAACTCCTTTTGTTGTTCGCTGGATGGTTGCTTTCATAGTTTAGTATGATGTCAGCCTTCAAGCCTTTGTGGTGCACACTCGTCGTCAGGCCACCATTGTCTAGTTTTCGAATAATCATGTCTAGAAACGGGAGGATATTTCCCGTTGCCTCTTCGCGAGTCAATTGGATAGCTGGGAAAATGTTACGCAGACTCTGATGCAGCTGCTCAACCAAGCATATTTTCATGATAACAAAGGTATCATCTCCATATTGGAGCACCAATTTTGGCTTGACAGTTCACATTACATCCTCTTTTTATTGTTGTAATACGAGTTCCGTGAGGAGACCCGATATCGGCGAGCCTATTGGAGGGCCCCTTATCTTTTGAGAATATTTCCCGTCGAAATGACATCAGTTCTTCAGGCAGAGTTAAGCATATCTAGAACGTGTTGCAATGGAATATCGACAGGATTGTCTTGTAGGCCTAGAGCTACACTCTCAATTGCCAGGTCATGCGGCATTGAGGAAAATAGGGCGGTAGTGAGGGGATTGCAGTAACGCGTCAAAAATTCCCGGGCCTTCCTTCAGGAGATCCAAGGCGTCAAAGGATGTCCTGATGAATGCATACAAGCATTTTTATGTAGTTGCCCTATTTTCCTCAATACCGCATGTCCTGGCAATTAAGAGTGTAGCTCGACGCCTACAAGACAATCGTGTCAATATTCCATTGCAACACGTTCTAGATATGCTTAAACTCTGTCGGAAGAAATATTGTCAATTCCATGCGAAATATTATCAACAGGTTAAGGGCACTCCAATGGGCCCGCCGATATCGCGTCTCCTCACGGAACTCGTATTACAACAATAAAAAGAGGATGGTATGTGAACTTTCAAGCCAAAATTGTGGCTCCGATATGGAGATGATACCTTTGTTATCATGAAAACCTGTGAGGTTGAGCAGCTGCATCAGAGTCTGCTTAACATTTTCCCAGCTATCCAATTGACTCGCGAAGAGGCAACGGGAAATATCCTCCCGTTTCTAGACATGACTATTCGAAAACTAGACAATGGTGGCCTGACGACGAGTGTGCACCACAAAGGCTTGAAGGCTGACATCATACTAAACTATGAAACCAACCATCCAGCGAACAACAAAAGGAGTCGCATCGGGATCCTTTTTCACCGGGCTTACTTGCTTACTTGTATCGCTTATTCCGACTCAATGGATACTCGGCCAACTTTGTGAAAAACTGTCTCAGACGCCAGAGACAACCACCAAGCGTCGAGTCTAAATGGAGAAAACAGTGTCACGTAGTCATGATGTTAACTATTTTTGTCACATTTACGATCCGCCTGCGTCTGACGACGATCCGGAGAACCAATGTTAAAAATTCCCGCAATCAATCTTCTTTTCCCATAGAACGTATTCAACTTCAACTTTACTGCTTGAAATACCTACTTTCCAATCCTTACGTATTAATTACGACTGGAAGATATTGCTCCAAGCCAGACGGTGGGAAAAATTTGCCATTCGTGAAAGTCTACTGCGAGAACAGTTAGCATTTCTACACAGACGTCGGAACAAGCAGATTTTACTGAAGCCTGTAGACGTAAAACCTGCCGGTAAGGCTACCCTGGGATACAAAATTGTGACCTATTACGGGCGAAGCATGCTTGGTGCTTTCATAAGTGATGCCCATTTTCGGCTTCAAGAATTCCAAGTTTGTAAGGAGTGGCACTTGGAGATTTGCCGAGAAAAGCTTCCTTCACAATTATTTGAATCCCAGTACGACACGATTGCACATGTTTCAGAACTCGAACGACAGAAGAAGAGGAGTGTTTTAGACAGAAAATGGTTAAGCATATCACAACAAACCGACACAAACCAGAAGTGTTCAAAGAAGGTTGTAAAATTTGCATCCAGAATCCTCACGAAAACGGAAGAGAGCGTGCTTTCCAAAGTGGGAAATACAATCTTTCTGACTCAAACTATATGGGGTTTTCTTGCAAGCTTGAAATCCATCAGATCGATGGCAAACCCCACAGAAGACGAACGGTCTACTTTCGGAAGTAGTACCATACAAGCCTTAAAAGACCGGAAACATTTTCAGTACTATCACATGAAGAGAGGAAAGCGTTTAAAGGGTCTTCAAACTGACAAGGATATTAGTATTCTCCCCGCGGACAAAGTAGGCGCAATTGCGGTTTTTAACAAAACAGATTTCAATGAGAAGATACTGACATTGTTAGAAGATGGATAAACCTACGAACCACCATCTGTGGACCCTAAAAAGATATAGCTTTCATTCATTGATATGGTGTTGAAACATCTGACCGGGAGGAAGTAACTCTCGGGAGATATTACTAAATCCCTGAGACAAACTGAACCAACCATCGCGAAGATTTATGGAATGCCTAAAGTCCACAAAACTGAAGTTCCACTGCGACCTATAGTCTCAGTAATCGGTGTGCCCAACTAAAACATTTCCAAGTGGTTTTTCCAAAAGCTACATCCACTTACGAAAAAATTGTGAAACCCCAATTAAGAATTTAATGAAGTTTCTAACGAACTTAAAATGAACCACAATCTCCACAGATAAAATAATGGTCTCCTTCGATGTCGTTTCCCTCTTTACCTCCATACCGTTAGACCTAGCAAAATCATACACAGAGGAACTACTGTTGTTCCACGACACGTATGTTCCAGCAACGGCCGTGCTTGAACTGAAGGACCTATGTTTAGAAACCTACATTTCATTCGAACGAAAATTGTATAAGCAACTGAAAGGAGCTCCAATGGAGTTACCCATCTCTGGTTTTCTCGCTGAAATCACGATGCAGAAACTCGAGGCCGTGACTCTTCCATTAGTTACTCCTAAATTATGGCTGCGTTATGTAGACGACAAATTTGTTGTCGTTAAAAAGGACCGACTGTAAATGCTCCATAACACCATCAAGTCCACAATTCCAGGAAATTAGTTCGCACTCGAAAAGGAAGTTGACAATAAACTGCCATTCCGGCATGTTCTCGTGTAACGAAAGACTGACAGAACACTACGCACATCGGTTTATCGAAAGGAAACTTATGCCGAAGTCATTCTAACTTATGAGAGCATTCAGCCCATCGCTCGCAAGAGAATTGCTGTCAACAGTCTACTCAGTCGAGCAAAAACACACAAGAAAAAAGGCTTTCGAATCAAACTGAATCACGTGTGTGAATTATTCTCGCAGAACGTGTAACCTAAGGATTTCGTATGCCGATGCTCGAGGCGGCATAATTCGAAGGAAGAGAAACCAAGTAGTTCTAATCAGGTGCCAAAAATGAATGCATGTCGAACCCTTCCTTACATTACGAGTGTGTCCGAATTCCTTGAAAGACATCTAAGGAAGCACCAACTTCATGTGGTGCACAAACCTACAACTACTTTGCGTACCCAGCTTGTTCACCCTAAGGATAGGTTCCACTATTTGGCCAAGAAAGAAGTCATCTACAAGATCCCGTGTGAAGCATGTGATGCCGTGTATTATGGTTAGACAGGAAAATATGCCTCTACACGCATCTATGAACATCAGTTGGGCGTAAAGAGGTGATATCATCTGTCCCAAGTAGCTATGCATACCCGTAGACATCGGGCACACCTTCGCGCGGGATAAAACTCGGATTGTCGCCGTCTGTCCCTTCAATAAAGGTTAAGAGTTCCTCGAGGCGATGCACCGAGATGAGTCATGCATCAACAGGCATATCGAGTTGGATGCGGCGTACAGAAATCTTAGGGAGAAGTGGAAGAAACGAGAACCAACCAGGACAGGCTGATACACACGGCGGCCGCTCAATGGTGCCAATGTTCACGCTAGTATCGATTTTTTTCACGCCGTTACAAGGTTAACTGCCTTTGGTACATTTGCTACCCGCTCACCGATCTGCTTAAGGAACATACATGTTCTGTTGTGCCCTGGAGCTCAGACTAGAGCCCTCGTAGGCGGTCGCAAAGCGACATGTAGCATATGTTGATAAAGTGCAACCGACAAAGACAAGGGAGACCGGAATGGCCATTTCTGGCTTATTAGCCGTCATCAGCCAGTCATACCCAATCCCAGTGTGGCACACCTGGGATTCGAACCCTCGACCTTTGGTAATTAAGTCGAATGCTCTACAATTGAGCCACAGGCTCGTTGTTTTGTCGGTTGCGATCGGGAATATGATGATAGTGTGTTGCCCACCGATCTGCTTAAGGAACATGTATGCTCCGTTGTGCCCTGGAGCTCAGACTAGAGCCCTCGCAGGCGGTCGCATAGCGACTTGTAGCATATGTTGATAAAGTGGAACCGACAAAGACAAGGGAGACCGGAATGGCCATTTCTGACTTATTAGCCGTCATCAGCCAGTCATACCCAATCCTTAGTGTGGCACACCACACCAGAAATAGCCATTCCCGTCTCCCTTGTCTTTATCGGTTCTAAATTAATCAATTTATATATATATATATATATATATATATATACTATGCATATATATATATGATATATTACGCCGATAGGGAGCAACACAGGGACCAGCTCAAGTTACGAAATGCGTCACTGGAGTTGCCCACCCATAACAAATGCCACACAGGGAATGTGATATCCCGCCAAGGCACATGGTGACTTTGCTCTATCCCACCTACGTTGTTCACAGCACTGAGCTTAGTCGGGTGAGGAGCAAGATTGCGTGGTATATTTAGCGCAAGTAACCATCCCTGCGATCACCTTGCTGTGGCGCAAACAGTAGAAAAGTTGGAAACCATGGTGGAACTTTGTGTGCTCCCTACCAAAGCAGTCATGAACAAATTATTTTTTTCCTAGCCGTTGCATGCTCTGTGGTTTTTTTGACAACGGACTTACTTTGGTTCTTCCTCTTATTCGTTACATGGCATTATCACCTTCAAATGAGCTTTATGAGACAACTACGCTTTTTGACAAATTGTTTTGTTGTTTTCGTCGATTGTTTCTTTTATTATACACTCGCAGCACAAGGGTTTCCTTTAGAATAAATTTTGTCAACACGCAGCCCTTATGGCATTGAAGGGAAAACGGCATTTACAGGGATTGCAATTCAACATTATCGCATCTATTTTGAACAGTGGTAGATGAGCGCTCACCGATCGGTTACGGTACACCAGTTGACACCAGCTGGTCCAATCTCTCACTTTAACATACGCGTGGTAAAGCACTATTCACCTGAAAATTGCCGAATAAGATCAGGGTGACTGAAATGACCATTTTGTGGCTCATTAACCATCATCAGTCAACCATACCCGACCCCAGGTAGCGCATCATCTGAGGTTCGCACCCATGAACGGTTGTTTAGAAGTCTAAAGCTCTGACCCACTGCGCCACGGGCTCATTATCTTGGCAGTTTAGATAAGAAATGTTGAAATTGGTTGATGAAAGCTGGCCGAGCGGTTGCTGGACTCAATCACCAGCTCTTGAGACTCAGTCGTGATCCGCGCCAGCAGCCGTTCAGCGGCTAGGCATTGCTGACAAAGACAAGGGAGACTGGACTGTTCAGTTCTGGTTTAAGAGCACTCATCAGCCAGTCATACTCAACCAAAGGTGGCGCATGACCCGAGGCCCAAGCTGTTACCCGCCATCTTTAGGTAAATTTCAGGAAAGCATTTCACTAGAACGGTTATCAGAAAGTACGTTTACAAGCAGTCTTCCATCGTTATGTCCTCCCATTTTTATGTCAGTGCAAACATGTTCAACAGTAGCAAAACGTATTTAGCATACAAGTTACTGGCAAAGATGGTATACAGTTCTCTCGACATAGGTACTAGCTTAAAACCCAGACACCTGTTTTGCCGATGTTGCTGTTGCTGAATTACGCAGCAACGAGGGCTTTAGCTCCTCAGTGGGGCCCCTAGCATTCTCTATGCGGTTTCTGGTACATGAACTCCAGAGAACAATCGGGGAGATAATTTCTGAAATTATTAAGTACAGGAAATGGAGTCAAGTGAACCAGACATGACATTTTAGGGTCAGACCCGAAATTTTAATGAACATCTGGGTCGAAAACAATCAACCACTGTGAAATAACCACGTAATACCCATTATACAAACAAGAAGTACTACAAATAGTATGAAATTTATATGGCAAAGATGGTATACCGTTCTCCTGACATAAGTACTAGTTAAAAACCCAGCTGAAGGTTGCTCTGAAGTTTATGCTGCTGCATGAAGCAGCAACGAGGGGTTCGGCTCCTCAGTGGTACCGAGGTGCCAAACTACCTCATATTCAGCTGATTGTTCATACTCCGTTAACTGAATTGCTTTTTTGTCTGCATGGAAAGAACGGAGTAAGCCGGATCTCGTTTGACTCTTAATCATCACACCCTGCATAAACTCTGACTTGCCTTTCATTAATGATTTGTGATTAGTTTATATCGTCGTTCGGGTCGACAACAGTGATGACCTATCGACTTTCACGCTTACACCTATATTCTATCATTGATATTCACCTCTTGCGTGTAATCCATTTTCTCCAAATGTGCTTCCTCTACGGATGATGACGACGCCACAACCTCTCTTAATGGAGTTGTTTTTTTCTCCCACCGACTTCTGGCAGGATGCACCCGAACTTCATGCCTTCCGTATTGAAGCCAGCTTGTACTCTGCCAACGTTACACGCGAAATAGATTGGTTGAGGCTCTTCCTCTCACCATGATTTCGCAAGTGAAGACATTTTTACGTGACCCTCCATCGGAAACTCCCTATTCCAGACTTAAGGCTGAGCTTCTCCTCTTGACCCCAGTTTCTGACCACCAGCTTTATCACGCACTCGTAAAAGAGGAAGCATTAGATGTTCGCAATCCATCGGACTTCCTGCGTCGGATGTGTTCTCTTGTTGGGAACACGACCATCGACGATAAGTTTTTAAGGAGATGTTCATGAACGTTTGCCAACTTCTGTCCAGAAAATTTTGGTCTCTGGCTCAGGTAATTTAGAAATCTCCAAACTAGCAGAGATGGCAGATCGCATGATGGAGGTGGAGGGCGTGTCTTCCACGACAATTTCTCAGGTTTCACAGCCTCTAAGTACATCCACATCCGACCTGGCCGAGCTGAAGGCACAAATTGCCCAATTAACGATGACTGTTGCCAATTTGCAGCTGCGCCGATGTGACGGCCCACCTAGACGTTCTTTGATTTGCGCCCGTCATCATTCCCGTTCTCGGCCCAGGACTGCAAATATGTATTGGTATTATGTTAACTTCGGCGATAATACAAGACGTTGTGTCCCACCCTGTTCCTTCAAGTCCTCGCAGGGGAAACGCCTCTGCCGGAGAGTAAATGCGGCCGGGCTCTCTGGCAACTCTACCGGTCAGGCGTTTCTTAGTGGACACTAGGAGCTAAAATCAGTGTCTTTCCTCCTACCCCCACCAACTGACATTGCCCAAACCATGGTCGTTGCCTCCAGACTGTAAGCTCGTCCCTCATTTCAACTTTTGGATCCCAATCTCTCTCCCTCGACATAGGTCGCAGGCAACTCTTCCCTTGGATCTTCATAATAGCCGAGGTTCCTACTGCTATCCTTGGGGCTGACTTTCTAGCCACTTTTGACCTTCTGGTTGACTGCAGGCAACATCGCCTTCATGATCACTCCACTACCCTCTCTGTCAAGGGCTTTCACCCATTCCGCGTTTCCAACCGTCTTTCCGTCCTTGAACCGAATCCTGACTGTCCATTTCGTCAACTTTTAACTAAATATCCCAGTCTTACCACAATCCACTTTTCTGATTCCTTATTGCCCCATGATATAGTTCATCATTTAAAAAAAACTGGTCCCCCGTTTACTCTCGCCCCAACCGTCTTGCTACCACCCGTCTTGCGGCTGCCAAAGCTGAATTCGACCACATGTTGCAACTAGGGATTATTAGACAGCCTGACAGTCCCTGGGCATCTCCATTGCACATGGATTCAAAACCACAAAGGGAAGGTTGGTGGCCTTGCGGTAACTATAGAGCCCTCAGTAAAATCACCATGTCCAGCCGGCACCTGATTCTTCATCTTGAGGACTTTGCTGGAAGTCTTTCTGGTAAAACCACTTTCTCGAAGATCGATTTGGTCCGGGCTTTTCATCAAATTCCGATTGCGGTTGAGGATATTCCCAAAGCGACAGTGACGACAACTTTTGGCTTATTTGAGTATTTCCCTATGCCTTTTGGTCTTCAACCTGTCTCACCTACTTTTCAGCGCTTCGTTGACCATGTTGTACGTGGTCTCTCATTTGTGTATGCATATATTGAGGAGGTGTTGGTCGCCAGTCGGGATGCTGATGAACTTCTTTCGCACCTTATCATACTTTTCGACCGATTCCAGAAGTTCAGTGTTACCTTGAATTCTGTGAAATATGTCCTAGGAGACACTTCTCTTGAGTTCTTAGGTCACCAGATTGACTCCAATGACAATCGTCCTCTTTCCTCAAAGGCTGCTACCATTCGAGACTTTCTTCCCCCCACCTCAAAGCGTCAACTGCAGCGGTTCCTTGGTATGGTCAACATTTATCGCTGGTTCCTCTCGAACTGTGGTGACACCATCCTCCAGCTGACTAGTCCTCTCGCCGGTTCTTAGCGTACCTTTGAAATTGCACCAGCAGACTACATGTTATTTGAGCAGATAAAAGCCCTTTTGGCTGATGCTACCCTCGTGACTCACTTTCATGATGACGAACCCATATGTCTGATGGTCAATGCTTCCAATGTTGCTGTTGGCGCGGTTCTCCAACAACTTCTCCCAGATCTCACTGTGCCTTTGGTTTTCTTTTCAAAGAAACTATCCAAGGCCGAGACCCACTACAGCACATTCGGGCGTGAATTTCTTGCCGTTCACCTTACCGTGAAGCACTTCCGGTATTTACTGGAAGGTCAAGAGTTCACAATATTCACAGACCACAAGCCACTTACCTACGCTTTGATTTCGCAATCCGATAAACTTAACCCTCGGGAGATCCAACAAGTGGACTATATTTCACAGTTTACTTCAGAAATTTGCCACATTGCCGGGTTATGGAATGAGGTGACTGACGCTCTGTCCAGGCTCTCTATCACTCACCTCCAGCTGTCTACTGTGATAGCCCTTGCTGAGATGGCCACTGAACAACACCCTGTTGGTTCGCCCTGTGACGAGGATGCTTCCGGACTCCATCTACAGGAGATAGCAATCACTACTGGCAACGGCACAATTCTATGCGACGTCTCAACTCCATCTCACCATGCCTTTGAGCCACCATCTAACCACCGTAAGGTCTACTCCTCCCTGCACAATATTTCACACCCTGGAAGTCGAACTACCAACAAGCTGGTTGCTGACCGCTTTGTCTGGCATAAGGACTTGAAAGCGTGGACACGGGCCTGTCTCGGCTGTCAACGGAGCAAAGTCCAGCGGCACATTACCCGGCCCCCGAGCAAGGTTCAGCCACGTCCACCGGGACATTGTAGGCCCCCTGTCTCTGTCCAGCGGTTTTTCTTATCACCTCACTTGTGTGGATCGATTCATCTGGTGGCCGGAAGTTATTTCTCTGCCCGATGATGATGCTTTTACGGGGATCAAGGCTTTCCTCATTCGTTGGGTTGCCGTTTTTTGTGCCCCGTCCACTCTCACGACTGACCACGATGCCAAATTCGAATCTCACCTATTCCGGTCTCTCCTCTCCTTTTTAAGCTGTATTCTCATTAGGACGACAGCCTATCACCCGGCTGCCAACGGGATGGTCGAGTGGTTCCACTGCCTTGCTACTCGCCGCGGTTGATCCGGAGAACTGTACGGACCATTTTCCCCTGGTCCTGTTGGGCATCCACTCCGCTCTCAAGTCGGACCTTGACTGTTCCCGGTGAGATGATCTCGCCAACCCGTCAAGGTGCGGTCAAGGATCCTACCAACCTCCTGCACCGCCTCTTGCAATTTATGCGGATGCTGTTCCCCGGTTCCGCCCTGATCCTGCGTCTCTGAGTCTTATATTGAGAAAGACTTGGCGACTTGCTCTCACGTATACCTCCGATGTGATTGAGTCCGTCAACCGTTGGAACCGCCCTATGACGGTCCATTCCGGGTAATTTCTCGAGGGATGAATACCTTTCGTATCCATCGCAGAAATCGCGAGGAGTTCATGAGTGTGGACCGCCTCCAAGCTGCTGTCCCGGACACTCCGCCGGACGAGCCCTGCGGTCCCCTGCTCCTTCACCTCTCCGACCCTAAATTCAACCTTCCCGCATATTACCTTTTCCCCCATGTTCTTAATCATCAACTGCCACCACATCCAACTCCAACACTCAAGCCACGAGGCATAACCAATCTTCTGCTAGGCAACCTGTTTATATCATCCGAAGAAGTCGGCACTGTCATTTTCCTGATCGGTTAGTCACTTACTTCTTTTAGACTTGTACACACCCATCGGCATCGTTTCACAACGCCCTCCGGTCTCGAAGGAGGACACTGTACCGAGATGTCAGGTAACCTTAACTTCAGCTTACTGTTCATAATCCGTTAATTGAATTGTTTGTTTGACTGCGCGGGAAGAACGGACTAAGCGGGAACTGGTAGAGCATGTGCTTGTTTGCCAGGTCGTTTGACTCCAGTCCACTTCAGTGCAAGTTTTCATGCGCTTCGGTGTCTAATTTCGATTGGCTTTCCAAAACCTTCCAACATCTTGTGATACTCAACCCGGCATTGGGACAATGATAGAGTTCCCTTGCCAGCTGACTGATCGCAAAGCCTCCATTGCGACGACACGGTCTTCAAGGTGGAGCCAGAGTTGGTAACTGTTAAGCGCTCTTCACCCCCTCAGTGACTGGCCCTCGGCTAGGGTAACCAATTGCTATGGCTTCCTTGTGAGTCAGTTATTCTCTCCCGGCTCCCGGTCGTTCTCTCACGTAGCGAGAAAGCTTTGTGTAAGGTACTCACGTTAAACGCATTTCGTTTCCAAATGAGGCTGTGAAACTGCGTTCCTCAAACATATAGAAGGAAGATGTTTAGGTAGTCATATGCTTGGCAGCAAAGACGATAATCTAGCATTTTTTAAGTAAATTTGGAAAGACTTGTGACCAGAATAAAGAATACAGTTTAAAAGAAATGGTTCCGGTCCTTAGACTTCTGATTGCCGACCGAAGGTCCTATAGGCATTCATTGTTACTTCCGTCAAAATGATACGAATTTCTGCAAATAGGCCGTTCTTGGGACGCTTTTTACCACATTTTATTTTACGAATGCCCAGGAGCTCTATTCATACAAAAACTTCAATACTTCGTATTTTAATGCAACAACAATGGCTTTGATTTACACAACAATGCACCGCCCAGCTCCACTGGCTGAGTTCTTTGACAACGACATTGAATCCGAAACTACTACTAGATCGGCGTTCTTTAATCAGTAGTTGGATGTGGGTTTTTAGGCAGAAAACATAGGGCAGGGTGACATTTTAAAACATTGAACCTGAAACATATGAATCCGACGGTAAGCGCTTGCCGTAACCGACCACTTCGCCTAGTTTATGGAGGTGCCCTCGTAAAAAATGCGTAGTTAACGCACACTAAAATGGCACGATGACCTATTTGGGGAAATACCTTTGATAAAAGTAAACCAATGTGGGTTGTTATGACATGTTGAAAGCAATATTGATGCAACCGTTAGGTGAATTCTGGTTGCAACTGATTACTACGCCTTTGAGTGCCAAGCTCCTACATGTTTCTCCCAGGATGGTAGCTTGCGCATTGTATGTGGTTCTTTGATTCCTAGAGTTGTGCGTGTGTGTGTGTGTGGCTGCGTGTGTGCCAACACATCTAACACATCTTGCGCACCCTCAGACTTGGCACTTCCCCATCTATCCTGTCCTCATTTTCACCGCAAATGCGCAGCACGCGAATCACCGGGAGCACCAACATACACCCGTTGCACCTGACTCAAACTGCCCGCAGTGCCAACGCACATTCACGCACCACATGGGCCTACTAGGCCACATGTATCTCCATGAAAACCTACGGTAGAACACTGTCAGCTTTACGACATTTCTACATTTCTACTCATCAGCTTCTGCACCTCACATTATCACACGCAACACAACAAAAACATGCTCTCAGTCTGCATAGCTGATTTAGAGGCAAGTACGATCCTCGGCTCTTTTCCCATGTGACTACTCTGTTGCATGTGTGATCTGAGATTGAAAAAATCCCGGGACGATAATCGCCGTGGGTTGTAAGGTTGCCAACTGACAATTACTCTCAAACCTGGCAGTCAGTCCAATGTGTGCTGTGTGGAGTGGCTGGCTGGTGCTCTTAAAGTCAGGCTGTGATGTCTCCTTCTTAACGTAACCTCTTGCACTCACACATATATGAGATATCAGCCGTTCAAACCCCTATTGTTTGAAATTCTAATGATTTTGTTTGGAGGGCTAGGTCGTGTACGTAGTAATCGCATACGAGGTTATAAGCAGCTGCGCCCGCTTCCTCATCAGCATGCTGACCGGCTCGAACGGTGATCTGATTTTGGGGGTGGGGGAGAGAGTGGGGTCGACGGCTCAGTGCATTTTCCTCACTATAAACAATCTGACATGCTTGAAAATATCACGGTGCGCTAAAAGCCGTGGCATGGAAGGTTTCCAACTGACCAGATAACTCGGACCATGTGGTCAGCCCAATGTGTGTTTTGTGTGAAGTGGCTGACTGGTGGACTAACAGTCAGGCTACAATGGCTCCTTTTTAATGTGGCTTTTATGGCACTTCCACTACGTGGGACCCGAGCCATGTGTGTTGGCACGCCCAGGGGCGACTCCGGCCGTACCAGCCACATGCGCCCTTGCCCGTCTCCGGTCTTCTACAATCTGTAATGCCACTGTGCTGAGTTGGGGGAGAAGGAGAGGGTGCGGATCCTGCAGCGCAATTCTACAATCACTTAAAACTAATCCACGCGCAAGTCACCATCCCTGCGCCACATGGTGTAGAGCATACGGTGGACATTGTCAGACTACGACTGTCGAACTATCGATTGTTGGGTCCATTAGATGTGCTGCGTGGTTGACGTGTTGGACCAACATGGGGGCTAGCTCAGGGCATGGCAGGCAATATTCGACATACGCTCCTAGAACAGATGCCGCACATGGGAGCATGTGATGGCACGCGCAGGCTCAGAACCAAATAGGTGTGAAAACGATGTCATTTGGTATTTCTGCTTTGTAATTTTCTCAGGCATTAATCTATTACTTGGAGTCAGGCTGCAATGGCTCCCTCTTTATGTGGTCTTAATGGCATTCATACTCAGCTGGGATCCGAACCGGCATGACCAACCACCTTGAGAACAAACCTCACTAGCTTTTACAGTGTGGATATAAAAAACTATTCGCTGTTTTAAGAAAGGAGACAAAGGAAAGTAAGTATTAAAAAGTGTTCACTTAAAGTACAAAATCGAGTGAAACAGAAGTTCATTCCAAGCGCCAATGGCACGGTGGTGATACAAAAGCTCCTATAGATTTATGACATATGCAAGATTTAATGCAGTAGAACCTAATATCATGAATGGCTAAAACCCTTAACTCTTGAGCATGGCCATATCTCTGAACCATCTTTTCTTGCGTACATTGGAAATTTTACATCCACGGCACCGCATGCATGTGTAATGAATGCATTCTAGCGGCTGGCAGAATCAAGTGAGAGATCGCATTTACCGGAAATACTGTTTTGTACCCGTGCCGAATAATCGACCGCTTCCCGACAAAGGAACAATTCAGTGGCCGTCTTTTGAAGGTGGTCACCATCTGACAACCGACTGAAACTCGAACAACTGCCGTCACACTGATTTACTTCGCTAAGAAGGGCTACCCATACCACTGATATGGTCACTGATGGTTCATCTTCAGAATTCAGGGGATAAATTGCCGGGGTTTGTCCTTGGGCAGGAATGAGGACATTCGTCCATAATCGATAATGCGGGTTGCAGGAGGGAGCAAGTATGCCCTTCAAGTACTTTTTATTCGACTAGAACTCTTTTCAGTTGGGGACATAGAAACCCGGTGAGGTAATAGTAAACCTATCTGTCTCTCCTTTTACGTGAGCCGTAAACATCCCAAAGTTATATAGGCCAGTAAAAGTGAGAAGAAAATAACTAGTCAATAAAAAGGAGCTTATTATCAAATTCTAGATTGGTTGTGTCACGTTTTTCATGGGAGTATTTCAACAAACTAAAACGAAAAGCTTTTTTCACTAAAAAACCCTTCCCCGGAGAACTGCATCCAAAATTACTAATGTGAGGAAAACTTAAAAGGTGTCGGCATAATGTGCGACTTGGAAAACATCAGGGAAATCCATAAGACGACCACTGCGCGAATGGAGGGGTGTTGGTGGGGTAGGGGGGAGGGGAATGGTACAGGGTTATCAAGTGAGGCTGGGAAATGGCACGAAGTATTGTAGCGGGTGGAGAAGTCTCCTTTGCTGGGACGGTTGAAAAAGGGCCCGGGCACAAGCCACCTTGAAGTGGTTGGATGCTACTAGTTCCGCTCGAACGCAACGGGTGATTTTGGAATTCTTGTCCATTTCGGACGGAACTCCAAATGGTCCACCGAAGGGCTGAATTATGAACACCATCTACGCGGACGAGGTTGGCTGCATTGCTGGCTACGAGCACTTTTCTTACTTTAATTGACGAACACTTACTGATCGCTAACGGAATTCACTCATTCCGTGGTGCCTTGGGACTCACTCTCAAGCCCCGCCAGCCGCCACACAGCGGTTAGTATCAGTGACAGAGTATGCTTGCCGGCAAATACAAGGGAGTTTGGAATGTTCGTTTCCGGCTCATAAGCGTTATCAGCCAGACACTAGTCTCAGGGTTTCCTACGGCCTGATGTTGGCAACTTATATCCCCGAAAAGGTCATTTCCGTCTCCCCTGTCATTCTTGTTATTTTGCGTCAGTTTTATAACTATGAGAACAGTTCACAACTCGACTCGAATAATTCGCTAATCAAAAGTGGCATAGCTCAAACTCCCCAGACATGGAAATAATCCATTGTTCAACGACGTAATTGTCCACAAGACATGACATTAGTTGCGTGAGAATATTTGGTCCAGACATGAAAAGGCTTCTGAAGGAGGTATAGTAGAGACTGTAAAAACTGTGGCTAGGCTTAAAAATTGAAGTTCTGTCTAATTACGTGATCCATATGGTGTCCTATTACCTCTCGTTTGCACGTGGAGAGGTGGGGCACTTTCGGGTCCTCACAGCCATAACAGACATTCTGAAGGCATTATTCTTCCATGACACATGATCTGGAAGTGTATGTAAGTATACTGCAAGCACATAGAGTTACAAAATTGTGGTGTTTTTACATGCCCACGTTTCACTTGTTCACCTTATCGCAAACAAACTTACCATACACGCAGCAGCTATTGCATTGGTTACGACTTCGAGGTTGACTACCGGTATTGTAAATCAGTATTGTAAATCAGTAATAAAACCATTAGAAATGGTATAAATCATAAGATCTTGGTTCGACTGCAACTTACAAACTACAGCTCAAGTGAATGCACAAGACAACACCATCGTAATTGGAAACGCTTATCCCGCATTGAATTCAAATGTATAAAAGATGCTATGGTATGGATTCAGAGAGCCTGCTCCGTCCTTAAAAAATGCTATACCGTGAACGGCGTTCTGCTTCACTAGCAACCATAGCATGATAACTGTTCGTTTGGATTTCGTTTGCATGGGCTTTAGAATCAATTTCTTATCCAAGGCAAAATACCCACTTTTCGACTGTTAGTTGGATACATCGGGGGAGTGCAATATCCATGTGACTGCATATTTTCCTATCACACATGCGTTTTTGTCACTGGAATCCAGTTTCTGATAATTTGTTGGTTGTAAATTAGTGAGTGATAGGTGGTGTTGACGAATCTCATAGCACAGAGAACACTTCGGACACTTCTTATCGTAGGTGGACCACGAGGATTTACAGTTGAGCCTTGTTTTATTCCCTAAGGAATTAGTGTGCAAAATTATATTAAATCCTTTGATACAGAACTTTTTTTAGCGCTTTGTCAAAAATATGATATATGCTGGACTAACCGCGCAATATTCACCAGACTCCAACTGGTGGTGATAACTAAATACATATAGAAGGAGTCACCATATTTGCTGCATAGTCATCAGCTAAAAACCAGACATTTGCCGCTTTCTGAGACATCAGCGAGAGATTCGGCTAAACAGTAACTCCATCAACGTTCTACAGGGGTTTTCTGGTGGATTCATCCGTTTCCAAAAGCGAACTGATAAAGTTCCTCCCCAAATACCCATAAGAAATATCTTATTTTAAATGTTCTGAAAGAAAGTTATTGCAGAAGTGCAGTCTCTCAAAAACGCTGGCATTTAAAGCATACCCGGTAACTAAGTGTAGTCCTCAACCTCTAAAAATACCACACAGAAATCTTACTGAAGAAAAGAGCCCTCGATACACAGAAAATGGCTTGTCAACGGTGTCATCTGCGAATTACATTCAAACTTCTGGGATGAAAACAGATGACCCAATGTTTTTCAATTGAATGAGGTGACCGCAAGTGTGCACTATGCAGGTGCAGCTTAACCGCGAAATTGGCATTTAAAAAGCCATAGTCTTACCACAGTGTGAATTTTTCCCCAACCCACGAGCCTTCACGTCATTGGGCCAGAGGCGGCTCAGTCGAACCGCGCGTGGGCGTTGCGACGTTGGCAACTACACACAACAGGCGATAAGCCGACGTCAAGTCCCGCGCATTAAATCAATAAAAGGTTCAGGCTTGGATACCTGCTAACTAGAACAGTGCTGCAGACAGCAGATTGGTTCGCTCAGTTTTAGGCAGACTACTGCCAGCAAGCCTTAATTGTGGGCTCTGACAGGGACGCACATGTATTTGTTAAAGTAGCATTCCGAAATTTTCAGTGAAATATCTTCTTCCATTCACGCAGCCAGAATAAAAATTAATAAATAGGGGTTAGTGGATTTACATTAAAATATACATTTATATGGTGACAGTTCGAGTCTCCGTTCCTGGAGTTCTCATATTTTACACGTAATGTATTGTGACAGAGATGGTTATACTAACCCTTTATATGCCCATTTATAAATATATAAAATAGATTACCAAACTCCTGAAATGTCTATATCGGAATTCGAGGTTGTAGCAGGGCAGGCATTTTAAAGTTGTTAGTTCTATTTGTTGTATTAAATTGATGCACAAAAAGTTGTTAGATAATGAAGAGTTCACTTCAGATCGGTTAATTAATGAGATATCGGGGCTACATGGGGCATAATCCGACACTTCTTTCTATCCAGGAATTTTCCTACGCTATTAAAAGCTACTGATCACAACATTTTGTTTTTGTGCGCAGTGCTATGAATTAACATCAATATAAGCCGGAAAGATTTAAAATATATCTCTTCGGAGAATGGGAAATTTTGTTTTGTTTTCATGAAAATCAGGTCAATTCCGATTAAAGAGATCACATTGCTTTCGGAAAAACGTGGGCAGCTTTGGTCAAAAAAATTAATTCTTGCAAATTTATGATGTTTTTTACCAAAAAACGCTGTAATAAACTGTTGTGATTGTACTTTGTTGTACCACACCGATAATTAGGACCTTACACGCGCATTTATACGAGACGTGATGACACCACCACTTTTTGCTGTCACGGCGTACGCGTAGCCTGTAAAGAAAATTTTGGTTTACAGATGACTGTAAATAAATAAGAAATGTGAAACCGGAGGGACAGAATATTAACATTTTAGAGCAAAAGCTAAGTATATATTCGGCCAATCTCGTGTGCGTTTGAAATATCCGAACTAGACTGAGAAGTAAGCAAATATATCGAAAAACTTGCCAATAGAAATAGAAAGGAGAGTTCTTTAAATTTTTACCAGAAAGTGTATTTCTTCTTTTAAGGGAAGTCGAAAAACAAGTCAAATGTTCCCAGTTTTTCCTTGACTTAACCTTGGAATAACGTTAAGTACGCAGACATTCAACAGCCAAACATCTAATTTAAGTGCGTTTTAAAGAGGTAACTTATTATAGAAAGTTTTAAGCTGATTATAGGCATACGTTTCCCCGTATATATATATATATATATATATATATATATATATATATATATATATATATATATATATATATATATATATATATATATGGAATGGAACCGACAAAGACAAGGGAGACCGGAATGGCCGGAATGTCGGTTCCATTCCATCATATGCTACACGTCGCTATGCGACCACCTGCGAGGGCTCTAGTCTGAGCTCCAGGGCACAACGGAACATGCATGTTCATTAAGCAGATCGGTGAGCCCCACACTATCATATATATATATATATATATATATATATAGGCAGAATAACATGACCGACATAGACAAGGGAGACTGGAATGGCCATTTCTGGCTTATTAGCCGTCATCAGCCAGCCATACCCAAACCCAGGCGCTGCGGCGCCCGAGCCTCGAACTCGCGACCTTGTTGGGCAGAAGTCAAACGCTCTACCAACTGCGCCACGAGCTCGTTGTCTTGCCGGTTTCGATCGGGAATATTGACATTGGTAATGGGGCGCTCACCGATCGGTTACAGGACTCACTCGTCCCGTTGTGCCTTGGGGCTAACTCTCAAGCCCCGCCAGCAGCCGTAAGGCAGCTAAGTACATAGGCAGAATAACATGACCAACAAAGACAAGGGAGACTGGAATGGCCATTTCTGGCTTATTAGCCGTCATCAGCCAGCCATACCCAAACCCAGGCGCTGCGGCGCCCGAGCCTCGAACTCGCGACCTTGTTGGGCAGAAGTCAAACGCTCTACCCACTGCGCCACGAGCTCGTTGTCTTGCCGGTTTCGATCGGGAATATTGACATTGGTAATGGGGCGCTCACCGATCGGTTACAGGACTCACTCGTCCCGTTGTGCCTTGGGGCTAACTCTCAAGCCCCGCCAGCAGCCGTAAGGCAGCTAAGTACATAGGCAGAATAACATGACCGACAAAGACAAGGGAGACTGGAATGGCCATTTCTGGCTTATTAGCCGTCATCAGCCAGCCATACCCAAACCCAGGCGCTGCGGCGCCCGAGCCTCGAACTCGCGACCTTGTTGGGCAGAAGTCAAACGCTCTACCCACTGCGCCACGAGCTCGTTGTCTTGCCGGTTTCGATCGGGAATATTGACGTGGTAATGGGGCGCTCACCGATCGGTTACAGGACTCACTCGTCCCGTTGTGCCTTGGGGCTAACTCTCAAGCCCCGCCAGCAGCCGTAAGGCAGCTAAGTACATAGGCAGAATAACATGACCAACAAAGACAAGGGAGACTGGAATGGCCATTTCTGGCTTATTAGCCGTCATCAGCCAGCCATACCCAAACCCAGGCGCTGCGGCGCCCGAGCCTCGAACTCGCGACCTTGTTAGGCAGAAGTCAAACGCTCTACCCACTGCGCCACGAGCTCGTTGTCTTGCCGGTTTCGATCGGGAATATTGACATTGGTAATGGGGCGCTCACCGATCGGTTACAGGACTCACTCGTCCCGTTGTGCCTTGGGGCTAACTCTCAAGCCCCACCAGCAGCCGTAAGGCAGCTAAGTACATAGGCAGAATAACATGACCGACAAAGACAAGGGAGACTGGAATGGCCATTTCTGGCTTATTAGCCGTCATCAGCCAGTCCTAACCAAACCCAGGCGCTGCGGCGCCCGAGCCTTGAACTCGCGACCTTGTTGTGCAGAAGTCAAACGCTCTACCCACTGCGCCACGAGCTCGTTGTCTTGCCGGTTTCGATCGGGAATATTGACATTGGTAATAGGGCGCTCACCGAACTAAAAAAACAACAGCAGACGAGAGCATTCGGTGGAAGAATTTAAAATTTAACTACCGTTTGGTGCAAGGCAAGACAAATAACCGGAAACAATACAGAATGAGAGAGAGAGAGACAGACAGAGAGGGAATGAAGGCACTTTTTAACCCCACAGAGTAATGGTTGAGGTGTGTGATGGGACCGTAAACGACGAATGTAAGGAACCAGTTTACAAATTTTGGTAAAAGCCGATTCACTATGAAGGGCAAATGAGAGATTTAAAGGTAAGGTTATGCCAAGGTACCGAGGAACGTCAGACTGCTGAGGAACGGCAGGCCATGTAAATAGTTTTGGAGGGCAGTAATGCATTGTACGAGGGTTAAGTTTAAGGTTAGGTTTAAGTTTGAGGTTAAGCTAAGGATAGGGTTATTATCCTGTCAACCTTATTCTGTAGGCTTAGGGTAAGGCTATAATTAACATAAAGTGTACAGCTTATTTTAATGTTAGGGGTAGTGTTAGGGTTAAGGTGTACAAACCCTTCCCGCCTGTTTCCAGCGAGTGGTGCGGTTTTCACTCCCGTGTCCTGGTTAGGCGGCCCTACAAGGCACCCCTACCACTTGGGAGTGTAACATTTTGTATGATTCATTTCATGTATTTTATTTGAAAGCCAATAACACAATTAATATGCTTGCAAAGGCAACTGCAATGGAAAGTTGGGGGCAATGTCGCTTGCTCGTGGAAACCTCAAATACCTCAGCTTATGTATGCATACTAACACTTTGTTCCGTCCATGATTAGAAGTTATATGTCTGGCTCTCCTCAGAGTAGGTCGAGTCTGTTTTTAGCCGAGGAGAGAGTTCTGAAGTTTTCTTCCGCCTGACTTGTTTAGTTTGTAACTCCAGAAACAGTTAGTATGCTTTTAAAAGAAATTCACTGAAAAAAGTTAATTCAGGAGTTGAGGTACCATTTTGAGCCTTGTGTCAAGACATGAACGAAAAGCAGACAAACTGTTCCTTTCTACATTCATTTGAAATGTTGCTCGAAAGGCAAGGAAATAATCCATTGTTCAATGACGTAATGGTCCACAAGACATGACAGTAGCTGCGTTAGAATATTTGTTACAGGCATGGAAAGTCTACTGAAGGAGGAACAGTAGAGACATATAAAATTATAATACTTTAAAAATTGAAGTTCTGTCTAATTACGTGATCCATATGGAATCGTATTACCTCCCGTTTGCACGTGGAGCAGGGGCACCTTTGGGTCCTCACATCCATAACAGACGTTCGGAAGGCAGTATTATTCCATGACACACTATCTGGAGGTGTATGTTAGTATAACTGCCAGGACATAGAGTTACAAATTGTGGTGTTTACATGCCCACTTTTCACTTGTTCACCTTATCGCAAACAAACGTTCTATACATGCAGAAAATTCACAAGATAACGCTATCGTAATTGAAAACGATTATCCCGCATTGAATTTTAAAGCTATAATGATGCTACAGCATGGATTCAGAGAGCCTGGTCCGTGAATGGCGTTCTGCTGTGCTAGCAAGCAAAGCATGATAACTGTTCGATAGGATTTCGTTTGCATGTGCTTTAGAATCTAATTCTAATCCGAGGGAACATTTCCGCTTTTTGACTGTAATTTGTATAGAAATCTTACTGAAGAAAAGATCCCTCAATATACAGAAAATCGTTTGTCTACGTTGTCATCTGCGAGTTATATTCAAACTTCTGGGAGGAAAACAGTCGACCTAATGAAATTATTGTGTGAGTTGGCTCCTTCGAGCAGCCCAGGGGTACCCCGGAGTGTACGGGTGGGGGTGGGGGTTGGCAGAGGAATTTTTTTGGTATTGTTAAAGTTTTTTCTGCCGCATGAAATTGCAGTCTGCGTGCTATGGTCCGCTGTAGCTGTCATGAGACCCAGCATTTGTTTAGGGCACCTTTTATAGCCCTTCCTCCGTGAGGGGCTAAGCAGTGATGTCCTTAAATATGGCTGCTGAGTCATCCCAGGCGGTTACCTAAATCCACTTTTGGGTCATTATTTGGGTAAGTGAAAGAACGACCGATTCATCTGGGGCGCCTACCTGTTTGCTATCATGCCCGTCGTATGATATTTTCGACCGTGGGGTATGAGGGAAGGGTGAGAGGAGAGGGAGGGGGATAATAGAAGAGGGTTGATTGAGGAGGGTAGAGAGGAGGGGATGGTGAGAGGAAGAACGGAGAAGAAAAAGTGAGGAGAGGAGTGGGGAGCATCTAACGAAATCCTTTGACACGTTTAACCACGACGCACTATGGAAGACCACTTCCGCTCGCGTGTCTCCACAGCCACCATCCACGAACTTCTATTCGCTGATGACTGCGCACTCAAAACAACGACAAAAGAGGAAATGCAAAGGAGCATGGACCTCTTCGCTGCTGCCTGTGACAACTTCGGACTTTGCATCAACACTGAGAAAACGGTTGTGATGCATCAACCGTCGCCCAACACTACACCGCAGCTCACATCAATGTCAATGGTGCCGAACGTAAATCTGTGGATAACTTCACGTACCTAGGCAGCAATCTCTCACGCAGCACCAAAATCGATGATGAGATCACCCATCGGATCGCTAAAGCCAGCCAAGCCTTTGGACGCATGCAAAATGTGGTTTGGAATTGGCACAGTCTTCACCTCAGCACCAAACTCAAGATGCACAAAGCTGTCAATGTGCCGACGCTGATGTATGGAGCAAAGTCATGGAGGGTCTACCAAAAGCAGGTGCGGAAGCTCAACCACTTCCACCTCAGCTGCCTACGCAGAATACTTAAACTCAGAGGGTTATACAGGATCCCGGACAAAGAACTGCTGAAACAAACAGGCCTCCTCGGCATCTATGCCCAACGGAAACAACTGCAACTTCGCTGGAGCAGCCAGCTTGTGAGGATGGATGACGAACGACTACCCACAGGACTCTTCTATGAAGAGGTCGCCACGCGTGCTAGTCGACAAGGGGGTCATATGAGATGCTACGAGGACACTCTGAAGACTACCTTGAAGAAACTGCAGATCAATTCGACAAACTGGGTGGATCTCGCCTGGATCTGATCGGCCTTGAGGAGGACAGTGAAGACATGGGGCAGCAGTCTATAATACCAATCGAGTCACCACCACGAAAACCAAAAGGATGGCACAAAAGTCACCAGTGCCCCGGACCAACACCGCCAATGCCCAAGACCTCGCATTATGCCCGGGCCGTCAACGCACCTTCCACGCGCGAAGCAGCCTGCTCGAACACATTTGGACAGCAGAGATCGCCGCCTCCACTGCCCTCCACCGCAATGTCGATAACACCGATACATCATGCACACCCTCCGCTCCTGCCATTCTTACCGCCACTGCCACCCCCACTACCATGAATGACATCCCCCAGCCGCTACCGATTTCCCCGGCCACACTGCGCCCGCAACTTCAACTCACGCATCGGCCTGGTCGGTTACCTGCGAATCCATCGCATGGAGCCTGGTGAACCAGTGCCTGGGGCTCCGATATACAGTCGCCGCGCCCGCCTCCACTGACCTCACTGCTCCCACACATGTACACACCGCATGGGCCTATTAGGACACATACGCCTCTCCGAAAACCTGCTGTAAACCACCGGAGGCTAAGCCACATCAACGCACACCATCTACACTGAATACATAGACAACACCCTCACAAATCATCATAATGTACCTGATATAATCACGGTTTCCTAGAAACCATGGCTTGGAAGGCTGCCAATCTGACGCTTACATCAGACCACGCCGTTGGTCCAGTGTATGTGCTGTGGGTGTTGAGTGGCTAACCAGTGGACTGGGAGTCAGACGGTGATGGCTCCTCCATATCCCCTGATTGAGTGAATCCTAGTGTGTGCGTTATGGGGTCCAGGTCTTGCTGTGGCGCGCGAAGACGGGTACGCTGACCCGTCAGCCAATGCACCCACTCCCACATCAGACAACTGACTGGCTCGATGGAGGTCTGATTGTGGGGGTGGGGGACATAGTGAGGTCGAAAGATCAGTGCATT
Organism: Schistocephalus solidus; assembly: GCA_017591395.1. Lineage (NCBI taxonomy): Eukaryota > Metazoa > Platyhelminthes > Cestoda > Diphyllobothriidea > Diphyllobothriidae > Schistocephalus > Schistocephalus solidus. Next base: position 91,276 of record WEDG01004562.1, read on the forward strand.
TTACCCACTATGAAAAATCTGACGCACTTTAAACTATCACGGAGCGCTAAATTCAGTTGCTTGGAAGGTTTCCAACTGACGGGATAACTCAGACCGCGGGGTCAGCCCAATGTGTGTTTTGTGTGGAGTGGCTGAGTGGCTGCAAACGGCTCCTTTCTTAATGTGGCCTTTATGGCACTCCCACTCCATGTAATCCGAGCCAGGTCTGGTGGTGCACCCAGGGGCGGCTCCGGCCGCACGAGCCACCTGCATCCTCTCCCGCCTCCGGTCTTCTTGACTCTGTCATGACAGCGGGTTCAGGTGGTGGAGGGGGAGAGAGTGTGGTAGATGCAGCGCATGTCTTCTATCAGTTACAACGAAATCACGCGCACGTCACCTTCCCTGCATCACCCTTCCGTGGAGCATACGGTGGACCTCGTCGAAATTGACAGTTGTTCTGCGCCACATTCGCTGACTAAGCAGTATCCATAAAATGCCGGCTGTGACTCTGGTAGTTAGTTGTCTGCTAAAGTACATCACTCTAGCGGAACGCACCAGATCACGCTCACCTCAATGTCTATGGAGCTAAAGTGAAAAGTTTTGACGATTAGAGAGTGAATCGGCGCAGTTCGTTGAAACTGTTGGATGAAGTTATATAAAGGTTATAGTAAAGTTCAAAGCCGTCATCGGGCAAGGTCTTAAATGTTTTTTTCTTTGGTCAGATTCAGACTGTTCTCCAGGGCACTGTATATTAAACCTTCAGAAGTTGTATTCATATCCACATTTCTTCAAATGTTTGGCTGCCACGAGCCCGTAAGTATATGCTATAACACTGGTTCTTTGAACGCGTGAGCAAATCCTTACGGCTCGAGCCTGTTCCGAATTTTATTTGGATTTGGCTGCTTTTTGACGGTACATAGGCCATTTTTGATAATTTTTCTTAAAACTGGACTTGGGGCGCAGTTTCTCTGGACTTTTAACCCTCCCGGACGGAGGAAAATGCTGTCAGATCTTTCGGGCTCACATAAGAAACCACCGTGTATGACAACGGAAACTTCAAGTGAGCAGTGTTCATGTAATGACTAGTAGTGAAAATTCTATTCCCAAGTTGTATGTCAAAGGAGGAAGGGGCGTTCAGTGGGTAAGGTCTGATGTTTCGGGTAGTTGTTTCGTCTACCCATCTTCATGGACTGGAGAACCCTGCTCACCACTTTCATAGTGTAATCTTTTACCTCTTCGCCGCAGGCTGCGCCGATTTTGGATTAACAAGCAGTACAGCCAAAACCGGTTTTCATGCACCAGCCGCCACCCAGCGCGGAATGCAATGCTCCCCGAATCAATGTCCACGGTGCTCAAACTCAAAAGGTGGAAACCTTCGCTTATCCAGGAAGCACGCTGTCACGCAAAACGAAAATCGATGACGAGGTTGCCCAACGGATCTGCAAAGCCAGTCAGGCCTTCGGCCGGCTACAGGCCTCCATGTCGAAATCGCCGTGATATTCACCTGAAGATTTACAAGGCCGTCATCATGACGACACTCCTTTACGGAGGGGAGACTGGACCGTCTACTTGAACCAAGCCTCGAAGCGGAATATCTTTCCATCTTGGCGGCCTCCGTAGAATTCTGAAGCTGAGATGGCAAGACAGGATCTCGGACACGGAATTCCTGGAGTGGACCGGAATCCTCAGCATCCCCGCCATGCTGAAGCAGGGAGGTCAGGGAGGTCAAAAACGACGCTACAAAGACACTTTGATGAAATCTAGGTAGCACCTGCAAATCAACCCGGTCAGCTGGGAGGACCTCGCCCAGGATAGACTGGCATAGAGAAGATCAGTGAAGGCTGTTGCATCAATATACGAAGCTAACCGAATTCGGTAGAGGCTCCTGATATTCCCCACTCCCCGGTTAAAGTTAATAGGAACCGTCCCTGTATGGTGACAATAAAGGGTTTATGATAGGGACAAAATAAAACAATGAAAAGCATACTCTGTGAAAAAATGCCATAAAATTTGTACTTACACCATTATCTTGTGTAAGTTCACGAATGGCGTGTGAATACTCCAGCGCGTAATTCCAAAAAAAACTTGAGAAACCAGAATTGGCGAATAAACCTATCACAGACAGCCCGGAAACCGAAAAGCATTTGAATCTAACCATAACACCAAGGAATGAAAAATATATTTCAAGTAAAGAAACAGAAGTGGAATATGTACAAGGCGACTTACAGCCAATGAAATTTACGGGAAAATAAAGAGAAATAATTATGCTTAGAAACAACAACTGCAAAGTAGTAATGGGCATATGAGTCGTTATGCGCGCCTAAGTATCTTTTAATAAAATCTTCAAAACCTTAGCCGAGCCCAAACATTAACCCGAACCCTAAAGTTCAAACTTAAACCCTTAAACCTAATTTAAACCCAAAAATATGGGGCTTAAACTGAAAGCACCGTGAGTTATAAGCTGGCTAAGTGTGAGCTTTAGAGACGGGATCAACATTACCGACAATATTCTGTCAGAGGCAAGTCCCTCATGCCACATAGCGCCTCTGCAATCTGTTATCCGGTAAATCGTAAGGAAGCAGAAAATAAGAAAAACACGTCTTTCGATATCGATTAGGTGGAGCTAAATGCGATACTGTTACCTAAGCCGGTAATATTTGCCCTCCTGGAGGAAACCTTCCTATTTCCGTACTCTCTTGGCGGACATATCAGTTATTCCGACCCCGATTATTTAGGTCTAGTGGCAGACTCTCCAATAAGTTCGAGATCGCAGACAATTGAATGTATATTGGCGGATGAACCATTTGCCGATGGGCTACGGGACTCACTCGTTCCGTTCTGCCCTGGGGCTCACTCTCGAGTCCCGCCAGCTGCCAAACAGCGCCTAGTATTATAGGCATCCATCAGCCAATGTCAATCATTTCCAATCTAAACCAGCCAGAAAAGGAGCCCACCATGCAGAGAATTAGGGCGTTAGGCTTCTTATCAACAAGTCAGGACTTCAAGCCTCATGTGTTGCACCACCTGGGATTGAATGTGGCTGGCTGATGACGGCCAATAAGCCAGAAATGACCACTCCTCTCTCCCTTCTCATCTGCTAAAATTTATATTGGAAGCAGCACCGTCTGCCGGCGTGGAAGGGAGTACATTTGCGATGACTTTTCGCCATTCAGCTTCGGAGATTTTGGAATCCGGTGTAGATTATTCATGCTTAGGTGTGTGCTTCTCATGACCATCATGTTTGGCATGGATTTGGGCAGCCCAAATCCCTGCTAGAGTCGTCAGATCACAAATGTGCTACCTTGGGATCCTATTTCAATAGCTTTTGGTGTGCATAATTTGTTTCTCCTGTGTTAGAGCAGTTTTCGTATGCATCTCTTGAAGTAAATGGCACATGGTTTTGTTCTGGGTCGGAACTGAGTTTTAGCTTCGTTTTCAAAGTCACAGAAATGCTTACCGAGTCTTTTGAACAACCCAAATACCTAAGAATATACTCAATATGATAGACGACTTTGCACATGTGGGCTGCGGTGACACGAACGGAAGTGTCATGAAACTGACTTAGCGCTCGTAGGCTGCCAAAAGAGTGTTTATATATTTAACAGTACTGATGAGGACTAAGATAGCCATTAGAATATTTTTTTCACCTAAGTGCGTCCTCATTGTCTTAGTTTTTTATTAATTCAGTATTTAGGAATTTTAAAAAATCTTACATTACATTTACTTATTTACGCGTGTTTTTAACTTCAGCTACTGTTGCCAATATTTCAGTAGTTTTTGCTGCAAGGCCTAGAAATGAAACTTCCTAAAGATTAGTCTATCAAAAGCGGATAATCTCCCTAGGCATGTTTCGGTAGAGCACGATGAATTCACTGCTTCAATTAAAGCTAATGCGGAAAATAGTAGACCAATGCAATGCAAGTTGGAATTGTAAATTTGCCTCTTGCCCTTTATAAAATGTTGCGTTTATGTTACAAATTCTGGTAAGTCATATTTTGCAGTTTTTTGGGAACCTTATAAATTTATTTCTTTACCATAAATCGCATATCAAGTGAGTGTATCTCGGAGAAGCTTTTATTCATCGCTTTTTAATGTCCTCAGAAAATAAACTTTAGCTTTGGAGTAAATCAGTATATTCTAGGTTTAGGAATATTTCGGCAAAGTCCATCAGCCGCAGCGGGATAATCGCAAAATATTCATTCAAATGCCAGTGTGTGGCTAATAGTATATAAAGTATAGTACACTGTATTGACAGCACACATACCAAATAAAAGCTCAGATGCATGTTTTGTCGACATTTTGCCGCTTTATGCCATAATTGTAAGGGGTTCACCCCACCAATGGTTCCTCTCAGCATTCCCGTGTGCTTTCTGTTAGATACTCCAGTTTGCAGTAGACTCACACTATCTCTATTGACTAGGTTACACAATAGTCACCGTCTCTGTGTAAACCTTGCCATTGGCTCCACGGTTTCCATCGCCGTTCGCGATGTGTGTAGCAATCGACTTTCGAACTTAAATTTAAGCTCACTAGAGCTTTCTTATTGTGGCGTTTATGACAAGCTCATGAAAGTGGTAACTTAAACGCCACCTTGGAACGACATATTTATTTTATGACTATCGGTTAGCGTGTGGCACGCGTAGACAGGCTGTTGAGTTTGATCAATCACAGCGTCCCAGCTGACCTCCAGTGGTCTTTGCTTGCTCTTAAAATCCAAACCTCTCTGGTGAGGGAAATGAGAGTGTAAGTGCTACCTAATTCTGCCAATGCAAGCAATCGCTGGGAAAAGAAATTTATTCGCCCTACAGTTCGGATGCCCTCTCGAGTCCATCTTCAGAGACATTATCATAAACCAAAGCAATCAGCCAGTCTGCGAGCACTCAGGTGAACGCATTTACCAACGTCGATTCTGGTGAGCCAGATGGCCGAGCAATCATCACGCCAACTCGCATGCCGGTCATCAAACAATTAGCGCAACAGAGGACAGCTATCCTCGATGAAGGGGAAACCTATAATTTGCCATCGGCATGCAGCAGCATATTGCAACTCCCTATGAACGCATTGTACGTATCTGATACTGTTTATGATGATGGATCCGAGTTAGAATCCGAAAGGTCAGGCGACTACAGTTCTTGTCCCAGTGATCGCGTCTACCTCTTCCTACATAGTTCTACCTCACTGGAAAATAATTCTCGTGGAGGTAAATAATATTGCGCTCCCTCTGTCAGACACGTCGTGAACTTCGTCGTTTGTGATAGTTGAACCGCTAGTAAACATCCACGTTCCACAGCCGCGCAAGCGTGAATACTGTCACAGCGCTGACAGATTTTATGGTGACAGGATTAATCCATAGTACTTTCTGAAGAAATAAATTAGAGGTAGGGCGCTGCACTTCTAATAAACAGGTCGCAAGTTCGACCCGCGGGTGCTGCACCACCTGGGATTGGGTATGGCTAGTTGATGGAGACTTATAAACCAGGAATAGCAAATCAAGTGTCTTTTGTTTTTGCCTAGGCCACCAGCCGCTGTGCAGCTGAAGGCGGGCCTCATGATTAAGGTCAGGGCACAAGGGGACGAGTTATTCCCGAAAACCGATCATGGAAAGCCCCCTCAACCATTATTTATATACCAGATTTCATCCGATAGGACAAAAAGCCCGTGTCTCACTTTTTAGGGTGTTGGACTTCTAATCAAAAGATCAGTGCCTGAAGCCTCACGGGCTCCAAAATGTGGGGATTAGTATAGCTGGCTGATGAAGACTTATAAGCCATAAATGGCCGTTCCAGCCTCCCATTATTAAACCTTTCTTTGCATAAACAAAGTATTAATAGGGATTAAGATTTTTCAAAACTATACTGTGAAGAAGTCACTTTTGACTCAATAATTTTTCTTAATAGGCAGGCTTATTTCCATTTAATTTCGCATTAATTTTTACATCAAAATAATAATCTAAAGTGGCCGATATGATGTGGTTCATATTACGTCAGTTCTTTCTATGGCCTTGCCCTCTATGCACTCACGTCGAGAAATATGCGAATGTGTCTAGGTACCTTAAGTCACTTTAGGATAACCGACGTTTTATGGGGTCAAAAGCTTTTCAATGAGTGCGTTCAGATTACACGCATAGCATTAAAATTCGCCTGGCATTTCCGATTCTTGCCTGAACACATCCTAAACGACATCATCAGATGAGAGACTCATGAGTTCTTTGAAAACTGGCGAAATATTTTGTATAATTCCTGACACAATAAGGCAGGTATCCCTGGTCTGATGGTTCAGATTGTGTCTGGGAATACGAAGTTGGTTATCTAGAATTCTTCTGCCCATGGATGGTCGAACTTAAAAACGGTTATACTTTCTCATAATCAGCTTGCTCAGCACCGTTAGGACCCAGTCAGTGTACAGGCAAACTATCAACACTATCCTGCTTGATTCAGGTATTTGATAATCAGCATAAGCAGGGATATTACAGCAGGTTTCCTGGAAAACGGGGTATGAAACAATATTCTGTTCCAAAAGTATCACAGACCCTCTGATCAACTGAATGGAATAGATCACAGCACGCCCAGAGCCAACGTTTAACATTCGCTCTGAGAAGCACTCGTTAACATTTGTCTGCTCAATTGATTCAACTAACAGATGAGCGAGCGCGTCTCATGTCATGCCCTGATATATCAGGAAAATTCAAAAAAAGTTGGTTTACATAATAGCGTGTTGAAAATAAGCAGCCGTTGGCTAATCAAGAAGAGTAAACATACACGTGTACTTACATATGACGAGTAGTATAAGAACATGCTATTGTTGTTGACAAGATTCTCGTGAGCGAGACATATGCGATGGGTTTGAGATAATAAAAATGCGTAGGAAGTAGTATTGTAATAGTAAGAGTATGTTTCAACTGGGACGTGACTAAGAAGATCTGGTGGTATTATAGTGGACATTGCTATACTGGTCCAGGTTTTTCTCAAAAATCTCAGCGGAAGTAGCCATAAAAACATCCAGAGGCAGAGCATTCCAAGCGTCGAGCGCTCTCTTGGAGAAGAAAAACTTGTATTTCCCGTCAGACCCCAGTCACATGTCGTTTGAGAGGATGACCCTTCAAGCTCGTGGTTGTTGCTTACTGGAAGAAGTCTTCAGGTACGAGGCAGCAGTCCTGACCGCACATGATACGGAATGTTTGTATCCGGTCACCTCATAGCTGCCTGCAACTCAAGGGAAAGAGATAAAGGCATGCTAATCGGATTTCACAGGGTAATGAGCCCTGTCCAGTCACAAGTTTGGTTGCACGCCTCTAAAACCTTTCAAGAATATTGAGGTCCTTTGTGGTCCAGGGTTTTCAAGCTTGGATAGCGAACTCCAATTGCAGCCGCGCAAAAGTTCGAAAGACTTTGGCAAAGCAGTCTTCATCAAAAGCAGAGAAAGCCCACTTCACAAGGAACAGGGCTGACATCGCAGACTTGGCTTCCTTTGAAAAATGTAGTGAGGGTTTAAGAGAGGTCGAGATCCACACTCCTAAGTCCTTCTGCACGGCAACTTTTTGCAATGGTATACCATTCAGGCAGTATGCCATGAAGTTCGGAGTGCTAGTTCTACGGACTCGTAGAATAGTGCATTTGTTCTCATTGAACGGCAAAAGCCAGTCCTTTGACTATTGTTGAAGTCGGTTTAGGTTTTCCTGCAAAGGCTCTACATCAGCTGCAGTTCGGATGACGCTCCATAGCTTAATGTCATCCACAAACAAGGTGAAATCATAATCCAGTCCACTGACGCAGTCGATGATGTACATAATGAAGAGATTAGGGTCAAAACGGAGCCCTGGGGAAAATCACTTACAACTGCTACCTACGCCGACTGCTCGTTACCGACATGGACCGTTTGAGAGCGACCAAATAAAAAGTTTTGGATCCATTTCAGGAGATTACCCCTAATGCCTGTTCGGTTGAGTTTGTGAAGGAGTCGCTGGTGTGGGACACTATAAAAATGCCTTCTGAAAGTCAATGTAGACTAAGTGCAGCGAAGTTCCTTCATCAACTGCTAGAGCCCAATGTTCCAAAAAATAGAGCAAGTTCTTTACGCCAGATCTGCCACTTCGGAATCAATGCTGTGCATCGGATTATAACTTATTCTGATCTGAGAAGTGCATTAGCTCGAGCTTTATTATTTTGTCCATGATTTTGCAGCAGATCGAGGTAAGACTAATTGGTCTGTAATTATTTGCGGAGATCTTGCTGCCATTTTTATAAAGTTGTGTGATTCCTGAAGATTTCAAATAAGCAGATAACGTGCCGGCTTCGAACGAGGTTTGGAAAAGCATGGACAAAGGTTTGGCCAGTTCCGCAGCAAGCTCCTTTAATGAATTTGGTGGTATACCATCTGGACCCAGTGATTTAGACTCATTTAGAGCCAACAGCACTTGAGGAACATTTTTTCGTCAAAAAATACAGCGCCTATTGTTAGACACTCATCTAAGTCGTATTCGGTAGGAGTAAATGCGCTTTCACTCATAAAGATGGATTTAAAGAATTCTGAAAGGTGCTCTGCTTTTGCTCCAACCTCATTTCTCTCAAGGTTTTCGCTAGTCTTTAGTAAGGGAACGGGATCCCTGTTACGCATGCTCCAGCGGATGTAGTTATAAAATAACTTAGGGTTTTCCACTGCATGATTCAACAGGTCTTTTTCGAAGTCTTGTCGTGTCCTGATGATAAGCCATTTAACTTTGTTCCTTTGTGCTTTGTATGCATTTATAGACAAAGGATTCTTAACAGCGAGTGATTTCTTCCACAACCTCCGCTTTTTATGCACTTCTTGTTTCAACGTTTGAGTCAGCCACTGGGGTCTGTTATCTAGTCTCTTACGTGAAATCGGTCAGTGGTTGTTGAGGAGAATATGCAATAACTCACTGAACCATTTCCAATCCTCTGTCACATTGCCGGAAAAAACGGATTCCCAGTTGATGTTGTTGAGTTGAGACTTCATTTGATCAAAGTCAACACGCCAAATATTTCTTCTAAATCTGGTGGGCTGTTCAGACACCGAAAACATTGAATAGTCCCAGTGAAGAACAACGTGGTCACTCCGACCTAGAGGAGGTAGACATCGCACGTCATCAATACTATCTAGCGATTTCGTAGACACCAGGTCCAAACCGTTTGACTGCTGTCCCTCGTTGGATTAAAGACGTGCTGAGTGAGGAATGACCTTAGTGCCATGTCCAATAAACGTCGGTCAAAAGCTAGTTCTAGACCACGTGTATATACTGAACTCCATTCAGTGAGCGGTGCATTGAAGTTGCTTAGTATCAAGACATCAAATTGAGAAGCAAATCTTTCTGGCGAGGGTCAGACTCAGAGTCACTTTTTGGTGGTTGGTAGACGGTCAGAATTTCAAGGCTGTAGGATTTTGGTACCTTTATAGTGAGCCAAATAGTTTCGGAGCTGCATGCAAATTGCTCTGTTTTTTTATGACACAAGGAGTCCGTGTTTTACGTATATAACAACGCCTCCTCTCTTACATCCTTTTCCGTCTCTTCTAAATAGCTGGTAGCCAGGTATATTTAAGGCACGGTCGTCCACGTGTTAGGAAAACAGGTTGCTGTCAAGGAACTTATGTCTGGTGAGAGATCACAGACATGGATCTTCATCTCGTCACACTTTGATAACATGCTTTGTGAATTGGTGTACATGAATTTTAACTTCCGGTTTAAGGGACATGTGGTTGCGATGCGGCTCGAGCCTTCAGTTAATGCCTCGGCTGCGCGATCATCCGTACCAGACCTGTCCAATGGAAGAATGGTGAACGCTGCGCGAACTTGGTTGTTGTAGATAACCAAATTTCGCTCCCCCTCGCGGAACCGGTTTCTCAGTTCTAGAACTAGTATGCGACGTTTCAGCCTTTCTGATGGTGAGAAGTCCCGTTGAAGAAAAACACCGCGGTTGGAGCCTTTTATTCTAAATCACCTGGAAAGAATGAGCCTAGACTGCTCGCTACTGACCAGCACGACTTTGAGAGGTTGAGGGCGTGTTGATTCCGGTGGGTTTTCTGGCCGTTTCCCAAGGCGGAAGGCTTTGATCACTTTTACTGCCTCAGGGGGTTCCAAAATTATATTAAGTAGGCCCTGAAAGAGCATTAGGTCATCCAAATCTCGCTCCGTGGATGTGATTGCACTCGATTCCGGGAGTCCCTGAATAATAATGCATTTTTCTCGGTCAATTTGATTTGCATCTACCATTGGGGTATCCTTCGCTAAATAATGTATTGCTCTGACACTATTCTCTGTAGATGGTGGAGTAGATGCTTCTTCGTGACCTATTTTGCCAGAATTGGGAGTAGCACCTGACACAGAGGGCAGTGCATTGCAATCAGTAATTCTGCTGGGGGAATCGATAGCACTGCTCTTACTGGGTTTACCAAGCTAGAAATGATTTTGCAATTCGTGAATAGTTTTAGGTACCATGGCATCTTACGTGATAGGCCGCACGCTCGTCGTCATTTCTTGTTCGGATTTGGGGGAGGTATGTCTCGGAAGCGCTGGTCTATTCGTCTGTGCCTTTTTACTAACAGATTTATTTTTTTCTTGTTGTCCTGAGTTCTCTCGCTGGTCGTTTTCTTTTTGCATTTTCACTGTTTGCTCTGGGGTTGCCGTAGCAGCTACTGAAAGTGTTGCTGGCGTACATTTTATGCGAGGTCCTTTTGTCGTACTTCTAGTTATCCGTCCAATTGGTTCATTCTTATCGGCGAATGTGCCTAACCTAGACCCTAATTTGATTTTCATCTTCTCAATCTCTTCCTAGAGATGATCGCTCTTGCCGCTCAGCATCTGGCATCCACTAAAACTTTTATTGGCATGTGGTACGCCCAAACAATCAACTAAAGTTTGCAATATCGGGTCTGGGATTATTATTCTGCTTAGTGCTTCTCTTGCCATAAACCTCCCATATGCATAGCCAGCGTACCACAGAAAGACGGTGCGTATCAAGCTGTGGTGTGTGCATTCGGGTCGATCATAATTGAATGCCTAGATGCGCTTGAAATAGTGTTCGCCCAGACGTCTGACTACCCAGCTCTCTGCTGAAAGCGATAGCAGAAACATCAGTTGGAAGGCTAAAGTAAAATTCCTCCTGGGGATCCATGCCGAGCAGACGGAATATACAGTGTGTGACCCAACAGATGAAAAATGCCGAACTTAACGAAACATTGATACTCAGTGCATCAATGCATGTAGCAAAGCATCGAAATATGAATGGAAAAAATTAATAGAATTTAAAACATAAAGGAAATGTGAAGTAACATTAATTTCTTGAGAGCTACTCACTTTTTGAACAAAGGGGCAAATTTGAAAACGTGAAAAATCCCGGTTAATGAGACGTATTAATTTTACTAGAATGGCCAGGTGATAGCGTGAGCATACTATTTTGTGGATATTAGAGGACAATTCTTTCGTCAAATTGATTTGTTGTTATCTCTGGTATTGGATTACAATTAGTTTCAGATTATTCTTGAAATACCGGTGAATTTTTCACAATTAACCTTGTTTTCAATCGATTGGAAATACATTTGATTTCTTTCTATACGTTTATCAAAAACTTCCAAATAAGACAGTTCTCAAATGCATTTACCGGATAAGGGGGCTTTCTAATATTTTTTCTAATACAGATGTTCGTTTGTATCATAATTTTTAGATTCACCCAGTCATAAAAACTCATTGCAGCGACAAATTACCGTCAACAACGAAATTTGACACTAAATATACCTAAGATCAAGTAAACATATTTTATAATATCTTACTCGTTTAAAAATGCGTAAATTAAATACTGCGTTGACGAATATATGCGAACTTTATCTTTTTCCAAGGTTGAATCAAAGTGAAAGTGTGGAGGTTTTTTGTTTTGTGACCTCCCTGAAAATAAGTGATGCATTTTTATCGTATTTGCTTATTTTAATGCCCCGTTTGATGACTGCAAATACACACCAGAGTTTCCAAATATATATGAAGAGTTTGCTAAAATGGCTTATCGTCTGTCCATTACATTTTTTACTTCCAGATAAGCGGAAAATATATAACAAAAAGGGTCTTATCGCATACTTCCAATTTTATATCGATTATGTTTAGTCTATTTCCACTATACCCTGTACAAACTTAGTAAATGGTCTGCATTTTCACCGTAGCAAAACAAAAATACTGGTAAACAAGTGTATGCTTGTATTTTGTGGCCAAAACGACAGCAATTTGCACAAAATAATTTTTAAAACTGAATTCATTTCTGGAAAACAATGCTTTTTTACACTTGCCTGCATCTCATTTTCATTGACCAGAAGGACTTTATTTGAAAACTTTCTTACTTCTATTTATGTTCTTTTATAGTCCAAAAAGCAAACATTATGGGCCTTTGTCTGCGATAGTAAATAGCCCAGGGAATTTCTTGGATGTCCAGCAACCTCGAGTTGCGCCCAAATCCTGCTTATTCTTATTCTTATTCTTTAGTAAAAATACTTTAAACCACAAACCAAAGCAACCAACCAAAATAAAAAGACCAAATGTACGATAAAGCACTGAATTAAATTTTGACTATGCTGTTCTATTTATGGGACCAACAGCTTCCCATTGTCAAGATAGTCATGAAGGCATTTTCTCGTAGGAATTTATTGAAAATCACAAACAACAAACTAAGAAATTCAACATGTAACCCAGTAAAATGCATGTTTTTCGGGGTTCAAGATTCGGGGTCAATTATTATCAGCCACGACATGCCAATGTGATGCCTAAGAGCACTTTGAAAGATACTTACAAAAACTAAAAACCTACACATTAATAACAGCTTATAACTGGAAAATAATATTCCTACGTATAAAGCACCACAAATTCCACATTGCATACAGCTTTTACCTGTCAGACGCTTAGCGTCCAAAGTTGTACTCTCGCCATCCGGGCCTTAACTTTACGGTTCAAGCATGCGGTATTAACGACGCATCGATTTATGGAAGTGAACTACGCAGATAGGAAGTAAGGAAATAAAAGATAACCCTTACCGAAGGGCATCAGAGTGAAGTAGGCAATGGAAATGAGCAAATCAAGGAGCGATCAGAAGACGTGATTTAACACCATGCTTACCACTGAGTCCTTTGGCCAGAGTGATGAAAGATGCAACAACACTGGCTTACGAAACACTCTTCATTACTGACCAAGTAGTGGTACTGGGAACTGAACTCACACGGACTGCAACCACTCATAGGTGCTTGCGTTGAAAAGCTAACAAAATCGAATATACAGGGCAGTTCAAATGACGCTTCGACTAAGTCTACCGTGTGCAGTATCATCAGAAGCGTTAGCTAAGAGAATCCGAAGGTCAGAAGAAGATAGAATGGAGTGCACAACTGGGCTGGATTATGACATTGTATCACATATGTGAGAGATTATCAACTAGACCACAAAAACATCTCCAGCTGCACTAGAGGTAAGCGTTACCCAGAAGTCTGACTATTCAACCCAATGCTGATTTGACCAAAACACTCCCTTTCGGGAGTAAAAAAATTAGTTGGCCGTTTTGAGGCTTACACGAAATTCCACCTCGAAAATCATATCGAGAAGATGGAGTATAATTTTTTCGAAACACTGTTGTTGCCCTAAGTGACAGTCAGGGGGTTGGAAGAAATGTGGTCGTCTTCAAACCGCTACGCAAAGGCGCCTGCGTCTTACCGGAATCAAAACACGGACGCACCTCTCACGAGAAACAGGAGTTTTTTGTCTTCAAAATGCTCGGCCCAAGGTTATCTTCGACGTAAGACGGTAGTTCTGACGCCATGTCGTCACCTTCAGAAAATAAACACAACCTAGATTTTCTGGAGGTATTCCTTCCAGTGGAATCGGTTTTGAAGCTGGAATTTTTGAAAATATAAGAGGATAACTCGATAAATCATACGAGAATGGCAGTCCTTGGTTGTTTTTTTTTTTTCAATAAATGACATTTTACCTGATAAATTTACCAGCTACGGGGATCGAAATGAGACATAGAATGTTCATTTGTATTGCGTAGGTCTGCAGGTCTGCATTTGAACTGCTGTTTTTTTCACAATTTATCCAGGCGTTGTATGTTTGAGCCAACGTATCTTAAGCAGGTAAATAAAAGTTTGACACATGCGCGGCCACCAAATTTTATTGATTAGAAGAACCCAAACGTGTAAATACTCACCCCGCCGGTATATATTGTAGGTCTGTGAGCGCCATGGAGTGGGCGGATTCAGAAGAAAACTTCGACGCCAGCTTTGGTTCCGTTCACAACCTGAGTGTGTATAAGGTTCATTCCTTCAACAGTCATTTCTGCGGAAACGCAAAATAGGACAGGTGAGACAACTGAAGGCACTTGCACACCGGTAGCAAGCGGCCCTGATAGAGGTTCGCTATGCGCGTTTTCGTTGATGGGGTTGATTGTATAAAGACCCTTTCAACTCACCACGCTTAGCAGCTTCCTTCCTTGTCGTGCTTCCAGTGCACAGCCTTGTTCCACTCCGATCACGTTCAAACTAAAATAGTGACAAAGATTGCTTTCATGTGGATATTCTTCAGTGAATGGGTCAATGATGTTTTTGGCTCCTCAGTAAGGAGATAGCTTGAAGAGAAGCACTCAAGGCCTTGCGTGTACTGATAGCGCTCCCGTGCATCCTCCAGAGATTTAAAAGGATTTTTCCAGAAAATCCGTTCTTCACCATCAGGTATCATCCTCCCAACACCACTGCTAAACTTTAAGCAGCCCCACATGAAGGCCTTGTTAGAGAGGTGTATTGGTGTGATAAACACTACAGAACTGATCCTCACAGAATTTTGTTAGGAGCACTTCAAAAGCCTGGATGCCTTACGTTCGATCGTTAAGGCTTGGGAAAACGTGACACGTGGTTATTTAACTCTGCATGGCAAAACCTTTGGCATGAAGGTGTCACGGAGCGTGACTTCAATAGTTTCGTTCCTTTATCTGCAACAGTGGACGATGCGGAAATGCCTATAGTGGATGATAGTGACGCTCTGGGGAAAATTTTGGGTCTGGAGGTGAATTCTGCTGATATGCAGATGCCCAGTAATGAACAGACAACTTAGGAACTAGTGGAACTTCGGAAGCAACTGAGTGAAGCTCAGGTACAAGACTTCTCATCAGACGAGGCGGAGGTAATGAGATCAGAGAAGTTTTGGAAATGTTAACAAAGCTGAACGCAGTAAACTGCACTGAGTGCGAACTTGTTTAATGAAAATTTGCTGTCTAGTCTAAGGGACATCCTAAAATGAGGACATAAGCAATTTCACATAGATTTGACCTGTAAAAAAAAACAGAAAAGTGAGAGAGACAGAGTCAGCCTAACACAGAAGGGGATTCTCTTTCCACACCTGAACCCCCTCCTTCTCTTCTTTCCATCGTCTCCCTCAAGCCATTTTAAGAATCAACGGAGACATTTGTTTCGTTACTCAATGCCGATGAAACGCAGAAACCGACTAAATAACCATCCGTGCAAGGGGACACCCGACACGCAATACGGCGTCTCAAAAGTTTCCTAGACAAAGCCAACGTGGATCCGCAATTCTATGCGCCAGTAACCTGTTGATAAACCGGTGTCGATTCCTTTCGCTGATCAGCTGCAATTGTGGATTGGTCTTTCACCGCATAATAATAATTCACGTGTAGGTGTGCAATTTTGAGAATCAACGGATTCAGTTATTTAGTTACTCGGTTCTACCCTCGGGGCTCACTCTTGAGCCCCGCAAACAGCTGCACAGTGGCCAGTGCTGTAGGCAGATTGAAATTGCCAAAAAAGACAAGGGTGACTAGAATGGCCATTTCTGACTCATTGGTCGTCATCAGCCAGCCATACACCAACCTAGAGTGGGGCTTTACCCGAGGCCCGAACCCTCTATCTGTTGCTTTACAGTCCACTGCTCTAACCGATCAAGGAGCATTCATCGACCAAGGTCAACATGCCCGATCTAAACCGGCAAGAAAAGCAGCCCGTGGATGGCACCATTAACTGACTGAATTCCATTTCAATAGAGATTTTCGTGGTCTAGGACATCAGAAAATAATTTTTTTCTTTAAAATAAATGAATGCAGACCGGTCCAAATAGCATTTTTTTAAATCAAAAGTCCCGATTTTGAATCGAAACCCCCCTCTCCTTACATCTGACGGTGTTACGGCCAGAGCAAACAATGTGCATGGTATAATCGCTTTATAAGTTCATTAACATCTGTTTCCCACAGCTGTATAGGCGGATACTTAATGGAAATCGGTTATTCGCTTCCACAGGACAAAAAATAGTAACGACTCGACCCGTACTGCAGGCAACATTGCGCTTAAGTTCAAGAAATTTACCTATTCCCCCGTCTTTGCACTGAATCTAACCCTAACGCGAACCGTAACAATAATTTCAACCCCAAATGTGACCCTATTGCCGTCATAAGCCTTAACTCTAACGCTAATTTACCAGGAATATAGCAGAGCTTCACCTGAAAAACGGGTATTCTTATGCCGGACTGGGTTGCGGGGTCACGTAAACTAGCCCTACCATTTACTGAATAAGAATCAATTCTGCGGCGCGTTCTACAATGCAACGAAATCACATTTTCTTTTATTCGAGTCTTTCAGGTTTTAGCAACACTGGCACTATTCCAGTTTTGTTTTTGGGCACAGAACCGTTAATTTTCATAGAGAAACGCATTTACAATGGAGGTCGCAGATGTGCGGCAATTAATCCTTTTCAGACAAAACATTCTTTCTGTTCAGTAAAGGTGAAGCTCTCCCAACACCGAATAAAGAAGCTATCGACCGGGCAGGACATGTTTTAAACTGCAAATGTGTTGGAAGATACTCTGACACAACAGTCCCACGTACTGACGAATACTGAGTGTCATTGAAGGCATTTTGGGCAAGCAAAACGGAGCTTGGTTAAGGGCTTTGTTTAAAACTCGGTTCCTCAAGCCCCATTTTCAATAGAGACTCGGAAAAAATAAACACGGTCATCGGATGATACCTGTTTTCTCATGTGCTCCTAACCCATTTTAGGAACAATCCTCACGGACGAAGATATGGACCAGCAGTCGAATGCTGATTGTCTGGAAGACCTACAAACGTTGGTAAGGGATGGGTCTTCATTAAATGAGAAGGTTGAGGGAGCGCAGGCCACGTCGCATCCTGGCCAGTCCATTGTTGACAATTAGCATAATGGTTGTCATGACTGCCGTACCACAAGCTTGTGTTGAGGTTCGATTTGTATTTATAAATCAATTGATTTCTCTTCAGGGGAGCGCATGCTGAATGGGAAATCATCTGTCATTGGCCCCGAAAAGTCAGTTCACTTACATGAGGTGGGCAATTTAACTAAGGCCGTTCTGTTAAGCATACTTTTAACGGGTACTGTATTCAGGTAATTAAAACTAGTAACACATAGATTATGCGGTACTTTTAATAGCTAGTTTATGAAATTTAGTGGAGGCGTTAACATTAAACTTTTTTTATTATAGGGAAAAGGTAAAAAGTTTTGCCACAAAGAGGCATTTGTCGGAACCATGGTTTTTGTTTTACTTTAAAAAATGTACTGCTTAAAATCAGCGTGTACTTGAGGAAACCTGTGCTGAACATAGAGAAAATTCTGCTGTTGACATGGAAGTTATGAAACGTTCAGGCCAGTCTTAGGAATTTGAAGTACGTAGATTCACTATTAAAAAGCCTTTAAATATATTAGTAGACAAAATTATCGGTCACTTGAATTCATTGAAAAATGCAATAAAGTCTTAATATCAGCTGTTAAATAGTGATTTCACGACACTCACTTTGACACCAAATCGACACTAGTTATGCAAGACGAATGTGATTTGATAATCCAAAACGCAAAAACCCAGGACGAGGCTTAGTCAGTAACCAATGTCAACGCCATTGGGAAATATTCATGGAAGCAACGTCTTTTTTGTATTTCATTGAACCAGAAAGGGGTGGCGTAGTGTAATTTGCTGAAGTTACCTGACACTGGTACTGCTGAGCGATATCAGCAATAGTTAATCAAGTGGACTCAAACACTGAACGCAAATGGCCAGAATATGATAAGGTGATTTTACAAAATGATACCGTTGTGCCGCATATTGCAAAGCCAGTACGGGAATCTTTAAAGCACCTCTTTGGGAAGTCATACGCCACGTGCCGTATTCAGCACATATTGTTCCATCCGATCATCATTTATTTTGGTCAATAAAGCATAGGCCTGCTCAGCAGCACCTCAATTCCTACAAAGAAGCCAAATTCGACTCAATCAGTGGGTTGTTTAAAAGGATAAGTAGTTTTTCTGCCAAGAAATCCAATCTATAGCGTGGCGGGTTTTTGAAATTGAGCCACTGTCTTTTCTGCTCTCCATTCGCATGTAAATCCTCTTATATAATTTTAACCCTATTTGTTTTCATTCGAACAACAAAAATGAGGTCATCAGCGCACGACACTGGCAACATTTTGAAGGAAGTCCAAATTGATCGATATTTTGAGACGCATTCAAGGACGATTCTTCACGGTGAATGGAGGACCTTTTTTGCTGAAATTTTTGGAATTTTACTTTCATAATAAAGCGTAGTTCTCTCTCTCTCTCTTTTTGTTACCCGAAGGATGGAATAAAAGTGGATAGCGGACAGGATAAGAAAATTCAATTGAAGCGCACTGACGTAGGCTTCAACTACCCACAGAAGCGTTTGTTAAATCCTGTCAAATAGTTAATCGTTCTTATATATGACCCATGAGTCTGAAGTCAGGCTGTACATTCTAGGGTTCAGAGGAAGAAGAAGAAGACGAAAGCGGTGATCACTGGGACTTGATTCTTATTGGCCCGACGTTTCGGATGCGCTCTAGAGCCCATCCTCAGAGGCAGTTGCAGAAAAGTGTCTAGGGTTTAATATAAATTAAGTACCCCAAACAGTCACAATCGTGAAACTGCCTAGACTGATAGGAGTGCGTCGCGTTTCTAGATCGGGTCCAACTGTGAATCATGACTCAAATAACTGGTGGCTCGCGTGTTTTCGCGATCTTCTGAGGAATTGGTTCTCATGCTACTTGCGAAAATGTTTTTCTTCTCTCAAGTGAACCGTTATGGTGATACATTCGCCAGGATCAGCTGTCGGCAATGCCGCCTAGAGCTGCTTGGGCCTCAACGCCCACGGAGCCGACGATCACTTAGTACTTCTGCAGGACGCAAACACACCTCGATTACATGAGAATCTATCTATCGCTGTTCATTTCGCGTCCCTCTGGGATCATATCTAAGACGATAAATCCAGGACTAGTGATCGAGATAAAAATTAGCCGTATGGGTTAGGAGGAGCGCCAGACTCGAGCAACGTTCCTTTCACAAGGTTAGTCGGCAAGCCTTCCACTCTACTACATCGACTGGGTATAATTTTTTGTTGGCCGTAATTACTAGGATGTTAGATAAGCAAAAAGCACCATTGAAAAGCGCCCTTTAAGGGTAGGCAAAACATTACACTCAAAACTGTTTCTAATGCCAACTGATTGACACCTGCCTTTCCCAGCGGAGTCTATGGTTATCAGGTGTAAGTGGCAACAGTCCAAACTCAGTTTGCACCCTTGAAGATAAACTGGCAATTAAAGTTCGATTCATTTCTGTCAGTTGGACATTCATAGCGTGTGGTTAGGTAGTCATCTCATCAATCACAGTATTTTGCCAAAAATATGAAAATCCGAAGCACTTAGTTGATAAATAATGAAATCAGCAGTTGGAGTGCCTGTTGCATGTTTCATTCGTAAGTATAATTTTTAACGGACTCACAATTAGTGATTGCAGACCGCTTTCATCCATAAAACTGCCATATGAAACCCAATAAATCCACATGCCGTGGACGAAGGCCCTCAGGGAGGATTGACCGATAAGTAGACTTGGAAAATTAAATAAAGTATGATTTACAGATCCTCTTCCGGTCCACATTTACGCTGGGTGCAATGGATTGGTTTAAGATGCCTACCTGAGACAGGCGCTATCGTGCAATTAATTAATCATCATTATTATCCTCATTACCATCATCATCAATATCATGATCATCATCGTTTCCTTACTTGCCTATCACGTGTCCTTCCGCCAATTTTATATCACTTACTGGTAATGTCACTCTCCTCATCCTCATCACCATCATCATCCTTTTCTTAATTGCCTATTACGTGTCCTATCTGTAAAATGAATGGCTGCATGCACTTTTTCCATCGTTTTTATATCTCAAACTGGTAATGTCACTCTTAAGAGGCATTATTCAACTAAATAAAAGCTGTAAGAACTACGAACTGTTGCCTTGTTATATGTTAGATTCTGTGCACAACAAATACCATTGAATAGAGAAGTTTTATTTAGTTAGTAAAAATATCTTCATATAGCGTACACGGAAATGTTCGGTGGTGTCTCTCGGTGTATATGCAAGAAAATGTTGAAATGAAAGATGCAGAAGGGGAGATGTCGCAAAGTAGGTTTTATACTTTGATGCACACAGCGCTCTTCTACAGACAGAGGGCGAGTCCGACGAGGAGGATAAGAACAACCTGTAAGTAGAAAACATAATGATACTCAAAAACACAAAATAATACGTGTAATACTGTTCAATAAGTAGCAACTGTAACAAATATGGAAAGCAAAGTGCATTTAGTCTATTAGCGCAATCATGCCTCTCCAATGTATCTGCACTTCCAATTTCCACACAACATTGGAAAAAGCTGTAGTAGCATTGAAATTAGTAGTGCATATAAATATGTTAATATGTTCTGGGGTCAAAATAGTTAAACTTGATACCGGTTCTCAGATTGGAGGTTAAACATGAAATGAGCATCTACGCTGGCACCCTCGTTACTCAGCACTTACTGACTTTTCATGACGGAAATGCAAGGCAAGACCGCATAGATGCATGCCGAAGCCTGACACTATCCAGTCCTATACTTTTCTTAAGAAAATCAGTTTAATTTATTAGGATCCCGTGCATTGCATTCGAACGCAGACTGCATATAAATCGTGGAATTTAAGAGTCAATTACAAGCCCCGAAAAAACCTGAAAATTTTTAAAGTTTTACAAACGAAGACTTGCCTGTAAAATAATTGCAGCGATGGCCACATACATAATCATCTTCAGGTTATCATAGGTGAAGTTGGTGATGCGCTCACGACATCCTGTTACATTCGCAGTAGCTGCTTCCGTGAAGTTACATTGGGGTTTTCCGCTTCCGCAACAGGGTGCAGGGGCATCTTAATAAGCCAAATATTTGATCCAATAAAGTTCCAAATATAGTTTATTTTTTTAACTCACAGGTGTACACATACAAATCTTTAAAAATTCAAACTTTGACCACATTAAGTTTGGAAACGGATTTTAAACTTACGGAGGTTGAGCAATAAACTGAGTTCCCAAAGGAAACTAGCTAGCTTATTGTTAC
Source organism: Schistocephalus solidus (assembly GCA_017591395.1). Classification (NCBI taxonomy): domain Eukaryota; kingdom Metazoa; phylum Platyhelminthes; class Cestoda; order Diphyllobothriidea; family Diphyllobothriidae; genus Schistocephalus; species Schistocephalus solidus. Next base: position 112,690 of record WEDG01004562.1, read on the forward strand.
GCTGAATACGACGCTGTTTAAATTAAAATATAGAACAGAACTAAACAGGGGTTAGTTTTAGACTATTATGTAGGGCAGAAAATATGTACCGCTTTTAGTTTCTGCGAAACAATTAATACCTAGGCTAATGAATGGACTTTCATCAGTCTGTGTTAAATAAATGAAGTATTCGTGGTAGGAAAAATGAGCAAGTGAATCGGTCATTCATATCTCTGTCAAGTTTTTAAAGCAGAACTATTCATTTTAACGACAACCCTTTTTGGATTATTTTTCCTTGAAATTACAATGTAAACGCTCTATAAATATCGCATAAATTTAAAGATGCAAAAATAGACCAGTAGGGCGTTATTAAAATCTGAGTGTTATGTGGTTCATTAAAGGAGAGAACAAATGGTAAGATTTGCATGCCAATTGAACTGCTAATTGTGATTTCTATTTCAATTTTGATAGCTGACTATACTGGGACTGTTGCATAGAGTTCTCAACACGAGAGAATTGGTCTATCGATGAAGCGAATTTTAACTTCATTGACTGCACGGGGCTTTTATTGCTTGCCTCTTTATTCTGCCTTTCAAACAGAACGTCAGTTTCACTGTGGCCGCACTATTTTGTCAACCATTGCTGGACTCGATGTCATATTTTTACCCAAAGTCAAAACGGGTCAAACGTTTCAATCAACTTTTTAACCAGCTGGAGCAGTTTGAGGTCTTCGATTAGCGAAGTTACACCCCTGAAGGCATTCTTGTGGGCGCACATTTCTCACAAGCCGAAAGGGGTGCTCGAAATCTACGGGTAGATCAAAGCCTCCTTCAAGAAATCAGTCGCACAGACATTGCTCTAAAATGCTGTTTAATCGGCTCGTCTGGTGCATGAGCCTCGCAGTTTGCTACCCTTTCATTCGTTGGTGAATCTAACTATACATCCGGCAGCCAAAGAAAGAATGCTTTTGAATTAAATTACAATAATGAGACTAATTATCGATATCCTCCAACTATGAGGCGAATAATGAATGTGGTCAATAAAGGTGAGATGGTTTTTCAAACGCAATTAAATAAAAGTAACCTCTTTCCCTATCATGCAAAGGCTAATGCTCATTGATCCACAGAAAGAAAGGCTTATTTCTTTACTGGGGCAACGTTTAATCGCATAAAAAAACATATACGAGGCCTAATTCAACGATTAACTGCATAAATTTAAGATACAATTCTGAGGGGGTTTTGTCTTGACAATGAAGGGAAAAAAGGTCCTAATTGATTGTTGTCAAAAATACCTACTTGCTAGCTTCGAGATGTTGTGGAAATCTGCTGCTCCATCCATTCCGCAGCATGTTCCATTAAACTAAAAAGAAGAAAGAAAAATTAAATTTGGGGTTGTTTTAACAGCGTGTCATACTGGAATGGCCATTTCGGAGATATGACGGCCATTGATTCAAAAATGACCATTCCAAACTCCCTTCTCTTTATTGGCAATGTTCTTCTCTTCTGTTCTATAATTCTCTTTTAATGTTAACTATAAGCGCTGTAATAACTACGATTAAACGTCCAATATGTCGGCACTTACTGTCATTGTGAACATCCATATCGTAGTTGCGGCCGAACCCACATCGTCGGTTTTGTTAAAGTACTTGAGCATTTCCGTCATGGCTGAATCAATAGATTGAGTGAGCTAAAAATGAAAAGACATGGCACAGTTTAAAAAAATGCAACGAATGTTTTAATTCATTTTGGCAGCAGGTTAAAAGTGCGCTACGTCAGTCGCACGCACAAGGGAGTGGCAAACATGTACTTTTTGAAGATTAAATCAGCCCAGAACCTACCTTCACGGGATTCGAAAAGAGAACGGACACTGCGATAATTTGTGCAACGAGAAGAATGGCGAGAATTATCGCATACTACAAAAAAGAGCAGAGATAGGTTAACTCTCCTCGTCTAAGAATAAGTCAAATCAAAACCAGAAAATAGACAAGAACGTAAATGAAAAGAGCCTTTTCCAGGGCTATCTTAATGGGAGCGGTTTGCCACTCTCGAGGAGATGTCAGTGTCTTTGATGTGACTATCATGATTAAACTGCAAAGCAAGGGTAACGTTTTTCAGACAAACGTGTCTTGTGATAGTCAACGCCTGCATAACATTGTGCCCGTGTGTTTGCGAGCTTTAATTCTGCACAAAAATGCAAAATGTATCACAAAACAGTATTCTGCGTTTCCAATAACTTGAATATTCTTTATGTATTTTTTAAGTTGACTTTTAGTCGTTTAGTAGAAGAACGTTTAGTGAAATTGCATGCTCAGTCCTGCATATTTAACTCAAAATATGCACCGTTGAGAATAAAATTTAAAATATAACACAAAATGATAGAGAAATTTACTATTTTAAGAAGAATTTCACAAGCACAGCAGGATGCGAAGGCACCGATGAAGCAGAGAATGGCCAGAGCCAAACCGACCACGATGAGTATGACAGAGACGCCAGCTACAATTCAAGCGGAAAAGAACCTTTTGTACTGAACCTCTGATGCCAATGACTTCAAAGGTAGCTACGTCCTTTTGCACTATCATTGTTTACGGGCAGTTTTAACCAGCTTACTTGAATTTTCAAGGACGAAATCAGTCAGATATTTGGCTTGTTCATCTTCAATCTGTCCACCAAAACTGAGTGCTTTATCAAGAATTGATCGGACGAAGGGCGCAGATGACTTTAGAAGAACTCCAAGTAGCGCTACAATAAGGAGTCCGATCTGTTTGTGGGAAAAAAGTTATACTTAGTAGTGCGCGATTTTTGAATTTTTTCAAGTAAAATTTGATGTGACTAAAATTGTGACGGACTATTTTTTTGGTATAAATAAGGTTTATGCAGTGTAATGATATGAAAAGGTCTTACCCCCAAAACCACATTCACAGTGGAAATTAAAATCTTCAGCAAAGCTGCAATCGCGCAACACATATTTTTGTCCGCTGAAACAAAAAGTGGAAAATTAAGCACCCGAATATCCCAGGAAAAAGTTTTTCATATTTGAAGACAGACATGCCTAAGCTTTTGAGATTATTCAAAATAAATATAAAAATATTTCTAAGCTACTGGTATACCTTACGAGCTTGGAATAATGTCTGGATTTATGATGTTACGGAAATTGCAGATAATTACTATGTAGTAATACTTCCTGTGGGACTTAAATGCAAAAATCAGCTCATCTATCGCGAATGCCAGTGCTAAGAACACGGACGAGGGAATATTACTTTCAGCCCTGCATGAAAAAGATGCATGATTGTTCATATGGTTTTGCTTACCGGGTGAGCTGAGCAAAGCGTGTAGCCAACTGGAACCGACGTTGGCAATATGAATGCGCAGGGCTTTTATAAACCCTACTAGAGCAGCACGCTACGCCTACGACCAATTCACAACTGACATGTTGGGGTGGTGTTTTTGTTTTAAAGTCATCGCCTAGCAACCAAACGGGTCAATATACGCAAGCCGCCTCCTTATAGGCGGCACTAAGGGCACGATATACCTGTTGGGTCCTGTAACTCAGCCGGGCACGCCAAAAAGGTTCTAGATTTTACTTAGTTTTCCAAATCAAACGCCTTTAATTATCCATTGAGTACGGAGAGCATTCCTGCTAAGGCAGATTTCTGTCGCATTGCATAACTTGGAGTGTTTCGCTTAGGCAAATTGCTGAGTTTTCGTCGCACCAGCATGATAATTGGAACTCAAATTGTCATCATTAATTGTTTAATAAAACCGTAGGAAAAATAATTAATTTTATCTGTTATACTTTAGGCATTCTAAAGAGGTTCATTTTGGATATTCGATAAACAAGATGGCCAGTAGATATTCTTATCTTACCCGTGATTACAGAAAAGCATTGTATTTCGTGAGGGACGTTTTTTCCGGTACTATGCATTTAAACATGGTTAGAACCTTTTTGCTTTGCGGTTAAATGTGTTTGTCTGATACCTGTTACCACGACACAAATTAATTATGGTAATATTATAAACGCTTCGTTAATTATACGGCATTAAGTAATTTCTTCTTTGTGTAAAGTTTTTAGCCGTTATAAGCAACTATCTATTTTTTCTCTATTTGCTATAGGAAAGTACCTTTCAATGGATAAAATGCGTACCTTTCTCACAGCATTTAATGCTTTATAAATATGAACAGTACACATTTCCATATCAGGCTCAAAGAAAGCTTAAGTGAAAAAAACTGTACTTTAAAAATTTAAAAATCTACACTTTACAAAGTTAAAAACTTTACTAGAAGAAATGTTATTTTTTTAATAAAACAAACCCATCAAGCTTATTTTTGCGAAGAATAATTAACCGTTTGTAAGCATTTAACAATTTCGTTCCTTAAAGGTTTTTAATCGTTTTGAGTGATAACGTTTGGCAGAAATCTAGGCTCAAAATCCATACGTACCTCGGGGGGTCCTGAGTTTTCCTCAAGAAAATAGACGTGTTACGCGACAATATGCTATTTCTTATTGTGGTTAACTATCCTGGTCCTTTGTTCTTAGGAGATGGGTGTGTTTGAGCACCGACGTGTGGATTCACGCCGCGCTTGATCCTACCTCCGGTCTTCTTGACTGTTTTATGACACCATGCCCAAGTGGGTGAGAGTGTGGTAGATGCGGCGTAAGTCTTATAGAACTAGAAACTAATTCCGGTGCAAGTCACCGTCACACACTGAAGGGCGCATGACGGAAGTGGCGCTCTAACTGTTATATAATGCAACAAACTGGTAGATGATTTTGGCAGCTTTGAATAATTCCTTTGACCCACTTGTGAAAATCTTGGGTTAAATTTCCGGAATGCACCAACCCCTAGGCTCGTGGTCCGAGGCTCGGAATTACAATATTCAAACACAGAAGGGGTGGCATGGAAACACAGAGATGCAACTAGAATTAAAGTAGGAGGGGCTTTCTGATTTGGTTCTTTAAGGCTTCTACGAAGGATGGAAGAGTCAGAGAGCCTCAGGAGCATGTTATATCCTCCAGGTCGCCGGCACAAACCTCCATGAGCAGGGGTTATGTAAGCGTCTACCATCAATTAAGGCACTGATTTATGCCACCTTCAAGATTTTATCTCGATGGCGTTGCCCTCAAACTGCGAAGAGAAGCCTTTACAGTCCTTGTAAATTTTCGTGGCAAGTCAACTTCCAGGTGCATTCTGAAACACCAGAGATGACATGTTACGCACACTAAGTGCGTTAACCTCGTCAAGACTGTTAACCTAGAAAGTAGTGTATGCCTCTGGTAACCAACCGTGAGTATTCCTGTGTGGTATACGATATTTATAGTCATTTAAAATTTCGTAAGTATTTCGAACGTGTTTATCTGTATTCTTCTTAGGAAGTGGCTGCCTTTGGGCAGGTATTGCTGCTCGCACATCTGAGGCGTAAGATTCGCGAATTAAGTCGTCCTACAATTTGCCGTAAAATCTTAACCCTAAGCCGACGCACAGAGCATATGTCTGCAACTCTACTTCTAACATACATTTGGAAGAAAAACAAATGCAGAAAAATAATCATTCTCTGCTTTTTGACCGCTATTTTACTCAACAGCAATGGGCAGGTTAGTAAATCCACTCCAAATACACTACCAGCTGCTTGCGGCACTGGAAATCGTCTTTAGCAAACAGAATATGCCAGTCGGAAGTAGCATGGGAATGCTTGGGGACCCACCGACGAGTATAAACCCTTGTAGTTGCGTCGTACGGTAACAAACCACGAAAGAATCCCGTGTCTACCCCTTAAGGAATTGCCTCTGCTCGACATGCACCAAGATGAAATCCCAGCCAAGCACTACTCATGTCGGCGAGAACGCGAAACGCGAAGCAGACGTGTGCGGCACGATTTGATGGGCTGTTTTGATTGGTCAGCCACTGCACCCGATCCCTCCTCCGGTGGATACGTGGTAGAAGATGACATTCGCGACCATCAAACTGTCAAGCAAATTTGAAATTTAAAAATATTTCTTTTAAACGAAAACGTCTGTTTGAGAACTGTATAGAAAATGTAGATTTTGTTGCCTGTTATCCCGAAATTGCATACCATTGCAAAGTTATTCAAAGCAATATATTTACAGCAAGGGGAAAGTCCGCACAAAATTTGATCTACCAGTTCATCTCCTAAATCGACCAATTTTACCCTCAATTTCAGCCATGTTTAACAGAGACTTTCGAGGAACCATTGAAGCAGCTCTTAAAAAGTTGATTATTCTAGGAACCTGAAGATTCCATATTACTGTTGGTTTCCCATCACCACGTAGTAATAGCTAATTTTCGTTAAAAGGTCGCGTTTATTTGCTAATTAGCAGAAGTGTCCTTTATACCGTTTTTTTCAAAAGGTGGCATGAGGTTCGGTGTTTAATTCGCCAAACCTTTTAACTCAACCTCCAAAATGCCCCACGAGGGGAAATCAACAACAACCAATCTCTCAGTTAACACTATTCAGTGCTTTTTCTGGAGTCTTTATTTTTATAAGACTCTTTTTGCATGCTGTGACACTGATTTATTTAACCTAGTAGAGCTACCGATACCATTGATATGGCAGTGATGGTTCACATGCAGAATTCAGCGAAGCGATTGCTGGTGTGAGTCCTTGGGAAGAAATTAGGACATTCGTTCATAATCGATAATGCGGGTTGCAGGAGGGAGCAAGTATGCCCTTCAAGTACTTTTTATTCGACTAGAAATCTTTTCAGTTGGGACATAGAAACCTGGTGAAGTAATAGTAAACCTATCTGTCTCTCCTTTTGACGTGAGTCGTAAACATCCCAAAGTTATATAGGCCAGTAAAAGTGAGAAGAAAATAACTAGTCAATAAAAAGGAGTTTATTATCGAATTCTAGAATGGTTGTGTCACGTTTTCCATTAGAGTATTTCAGCAAACTAAAACGAAACACTTTTTTCACTAAAAAACCCTTTCCCGAAGAACTGCATCCAAAATTACTAATGTGAGGAAAAATTAAAAGGCGTCGGCATAATGTGCGACTTGGTAAACATCAGGGAAAGCCATAAGACGATCACTGCGCGAATGGAGTATAGTTGGTGGGGTAGGGGGGGGGGAGAGGGGAGGGGTGAAGGGTTATCAAGTGAAGCTGGGAAATGGCACGAAGTATTGTATCGGGTGGAGAAGTCTCCTTTGCTGGGACGGTTGAAAAGGGCCGGGCACAAGCCACCTTGAAGTTCAGTTCAGTTTTATTAAGGGAAATATAGGCGAAGCCTTTGAGCGCCCTATTGATGTCAATGACACTGTAAATTAAAAAAAGGCTGATATATAATGGACGTTAGACGAAGGGTTATCTCCCCGTCACACTACAGGGCATCGGACAAAAAATTATTAAATAATATTGCTCAAAAAATCGGGAGTAGTATGTTGTAGGACGCGAAAATTGTGAATGGGAATATTTTTCAGGAAATGTGTTAAGTTCGGATGTCATGGTGGTACTTATGGCTGTACTGGTCAAACTTCCGCTTAAAAGTGTCAACGGATGGGGACATGATTATGTCGGCCGGCAGAGCAATCCAGGCCTTAATCACTCTGTAGGAGAAGAAGAACCTTCTTGTGTCGAGTCTTGCACCTGTCACACGTAGTTTAATAGGATGTCCACGCAAAGTAGTGGTAGTGGCCAGCTCAAAGAAGTCGTCAGATGCAAGGAAACAATCCTGACCCCGCAGCATGCGAAAGGCTTGTAGTAGGTCGCCACGTAGCTGTCTATAGTCTATAGGAAACAGATCAAGATTGGACAATCGTTTCTCGTAAGGCAGGCAGCTTTGACCTTGAAAAAGCTTGGTTGCACATCTTTAGACCTTCTCAAGGGTGTTGTGGTCTTTGACAGACCACGGTCTCTAGGCTTGTATGGCAAATTCCCATTGTGGTAGCACGAACATCCCGAAGACCTTATAAAAGCACTCTTTGTCGAACTTTGCAAACGCTCGCTTAATTAGATACAAGCTTGACATGGCAGATTTGGCTACTTTTGAGCAATGGAACGATGGGTTCAGTGTTGGCGTGATCCATACTCATAGATCTTTCTGAGTCTCTACCTCTGGTAGTGGTGTGCTATCCAGATAGAAAATTCTCTGGTGCCTGCAGCTGGTTTCTGCCGATTCGCAGAATATTGCACTTGGTAGCATTAAATGGGAGGAGCCAGTTGTGCGACCATTCTTCAAGTCGATGCAAGTTTGTCTGTAGATTTTCTTCATCAGGTGCGTTGTGGATGACCTTCCAAAGCTTTATATCGTCAGCAAACATGGCGGTGTCACAGTCCAAGCCAGTTATGCAATCATCAATGTATATAAGGAAGAGGATAGGGCCAAGGACGGAGCCCTGAGGAACCCCACTCTCAACCGGAAATGCACTCTACTTGACTTCCAACTAGTACATATGCTATTATTATAGTGTACTAAGTAATCTCAATATGTTCAGACAACATCTTGAAATAAATTGTTGATTTGTGTCATCGCCACCTTCCGCTGTCATCGGTGGAACATTCGCATGTAGCCAAGCTTCAAACATGTTTAAACCCTTTCTTCATTAGGACTCCATGTCTGAACAGAGCAAATCGTTAAAAAATGCAGGACCAATCCTCACCTACTCCGTGTTATCGCAAAATTCAAGATCTTGTGTTTTGGGTGTCTGACGAATCTTGCATTTTTGCATTTATTTCAATGTCCACGATTATTCTTACACTTTTAAAATTCATTGGACGAGAAAAGTTACATGATTCCCGTCACCGAATCCAATCCAACTCGAACATTGAGCGAGATGGCCAATGAATACGAACGCCATCGAATTTATCAGGGTGGAACAAACTAAATAATTTTGTGTCCTGATTAATATTTTTAATAAATTATATGTTTAGCGAAAAACGAAAGAAGTAGCTCACTAACCCTTTCGTTGATGAAATTTTCTGTATAAATGCAACTACTTCCAAGGCTTATTTAGTAGCTGGTGTTATAGGATTCTCTCTGATGGGTTTATCTTTCAAGTCTAGTACCAGCTAGAGTCTGCGTTAGCGAAACTTAATGACCGTTTACATTTGTATGTTTTCCAGCATTAGGTTGAATCTGCGTTTTGAATATACAGTTCATATAGGTGTAAGGTGAGAAGACAGGCCTCGCCTTCGTACAACACAGTTCCCGGATTTTACAAATCCGCAGCCCCATCTGTCGTAGGAGATTCTGAAGTAGTTGATACTACATGCATTCTTATCTGAAATCTCAATTTCGCCGTTTTGCATTGAGGTTAAATGCATGACCGGCAGAAAACATAGAAATTAGCCAGAATTAGCAATTTTATATGAGAGCATTCATTCATCCATCTCTTTAACTGCCGCGTGGCTGATCCAATCTATTGCATTTCCGTATGCAAAGTATAATTTCAGAATATCCGTAACAACCCAAGATTCTACTACTTTACCCGCAATATCATCATCCTTCTCGCCTGAGATGACTTCTATAATAGGCAGCAGTAGTTTGGAATCTAGGGAAAGCTGGTGGCTGTTTCTCCCTGGGTACAACCAGCATCTAGACTGCATTAAGTCTGTTTGTGTGTTGATGAATTCTGATCACGGTATGCCTTACTCTGTCAAATCTGAAACAATGTGCTCTATGACAACCTCCGATTCCCTCTCAGCTAGTCACGGATCACATGTGTTTTAAGTGCAGAGGTGCTGATTTACGACGGCACGTGAGAAGCTATCACCTGAAATTTGGTCACGTAAGTATTGTTCTACCACGGTTACGTCCAACTCAGTCAATGTATCACACGCAAACCTCCTTTGCCGATCTGCTCACCAAATCTCCTCACTAGTATTCCGTTCGCATGTGAGTAGAGATAGGAACAGTTGTGCCCTTCGTGGAGATGTTCATCACAGGAGGACGGCGTGATGATCTTGACGTGACAGTGATGAGGAGGGAAGTAAGGTCTGTAGGAACTCTCATACAAATGGTTAAAACGCATTACGTCTCCTAGAAGGTGGAAGATGCTGTACTCTGGCAGCCGTGTAAGTAATTCGCAAAGAATGACTACTATGTAGTCTTCCTACTTGCCTATGAAGGCCAAGAGATACAAACGCATCTACGCGTTCTCATCCCATGATAGTTTGACCACCACAGCATGGTGGTGCAGTAATGGTGACTTGCGCTGCAGCTACTGCACTCTATCTCTTCCCTCACCCATCTGTGCCCAGTGTCAAGCCAAAAATAAAAAGACCGGAGAATGGGTCGGGCGCAGGTTGCTGGCGCAGCCAGCGATGCCCCAGACCATGCTTCCACGCCTGAATCAGATCGGATTACCATAAAAGGCAATATAATTATGTGAATAAAAGATAAGATGTAAGTTCCAGTAATTTGTTTAGAATAAGTAGATGCGCTCGCATCCAGGTTGGAAAATGTACGTCATTACTTCTTATTGGAAGCATGGTCAATCTTCATTGCTGAGGCGATGGGGACTCTCTCCTAAACTGTCTCTCAATGCGACCGCACATTCACTTCACGCATCGGCCTGGTCGGTCACTTGCGAATGCTTCGTACAGAGACTGGTGAACCAGTGCCTGGAGCAACAACACACAGCAGAGATCGTCACCTCCACTGTCCTCACTGTCCTCGCGCATTAACTCATCGCATGGGCCTATTCGGTCACATGCGCATCCATGACCGCGGAATTCATTGCAATGCCGACAACACCGAGACATCACGCACACCCTCCGCTCATGCCATTCTTACCGCCTCTGCTACCCCCACTACCATGAATGACATCCCCCCAGCCTCTACCGATTTTTCCTGCCCACAATGTGCCCGCAACTTCAACTCATGCATCGGTTTTGGTCGGTCACCTGCGAATCCATCGCACGGAGGCTGGTGAACCAGTGCCTGGTGCTCTGACATACAGTCGCCGCGCCCGCCTTCACTACAATCACTGCAAACGCACATTTACACACCGCATGAGCCAATTAGGACACATGTGCCTCCACGAACCTGCGGTAAACCACCGGAGGCTAAGCCAGATCAGCGCCCGACATCTACACTAATTCATAGACAACACCCTCACAATCATCATAATGTACCTGATAAAATCATGGTTTCCTAGAAACCGTGGCTTGGAAGGCTGCCAATCTGACGCTTACACCAGACCACACCGTCGGCCCAGTGTATGTGCTCTGTGTGTCGAGTGGCTGACCAGTGGACTGGGAGTCAGATGGCGATGGCTCCTCCCATATCCCTGAGGTAAAGTAAATCCCCTGGTGTGTGTTATTGTGTGTATGCTGTATGTATTATTGTGTGTGTTATGGGGGCCAGGTCGTGCTGTGGCGCGCGAAGATGGGTACGCCGACCCGTTAGTAAATGCGCCCACTCTTACATGAGACAACTGACGGCTCGGATGGTGGTCTGCTTGTGGGGGTGAAGGAGAGAGTGAGGTCAACAGCTCAGTTCATTTTCCTCAATATAAACAATCTGACGCGCTTGAACCTATCACGGTGCACCAAAAGCCGTGGCTTGGAAGGTTGCCAACTGACGGGATAACCCGGACTGCGTGGTCAGCCCAGTGTGTTTTGTGTGGAGTGGCTGACTGGCGAACTGAGAGTCAGGCTGCAATGGCCCTGTCTTAATGTGGCCTTTATGGCACTCCCACTCCGTGGAATTCGAGTCAGGTGTGGTGTTACACCCAGGGGCGGCTCCGGCCGCGCCAGCCATCTGTGCCCTCTCCCATCTCTGGTGTTCTTTACTCTGTCTTGACACCGGGCTCAGGTAGGGGAGGAGGAGAGAGTGCGGTAGCTGGGGCGCAAGTCTACTATCACTTAAAACTAATTCACGCGCAAGTCACCGTCCCTGCCCCAACTTGTGTGGAGCATACGGTGGACCTCGTCGAAAATCGACGTTCAAACTGTCGTTTGTGTGTGTGTGTGTGTGTGTGTGTCAGGTGTGTGCCCCCTAAACGGGCCACGTGGTAGACTGCGTTGGACCAACACGGGGGCCACATTAGGGCAAGGCATGCGTTATTCGGGTTGCGTGACCCATAACAAATGCCGAAACATAGAGGTGTGGTGGCACGCCTAGGGGCGGCTAGGACTTAGGGGACCCGGCCGCGCCAGCCACCTGCGTCCTCTCCCGCCTCCGGTCTTCTTGACTCTGTCTTGACACCGGGCTCAGGTAAGGGAGGAGGAGAGAGTGCGGTAGATGCAGCGCAAGTCTACTATCACTTTAAACTAAATCACGCGCAAGTCACCGTCCCTGCTCAACTTTCCCAAGAGCATACGGTGGACATCGTCGGACTACGACGGTCGAACTGTCGTGTGTCAGGTGTGGTGGTACGCCCAGAGGCGGCTCCAGCCACGCCAGCCACCTGCGCCCTCTCCCATCTCCGGTCTACTCGAGTCTGTCTTGACACTGGGCTCAGGTGGGGGAGGAGGAGAGAGTGCGGTAGCTGCAGCGCAAGGCTACTATCACGTAAAACTAATTCACGCGCAAGTCATTGTCCCTGCACCACCCTTCCGTGGAGCATACGGTGGACATCGTCGTAATCGACGGTTGAACTGTCGTGTGTATGTGTGTGTGTGTGTGTAAGTGCCCCCTAAACGGGCCACGTGGTAGATGCGTTGGACCAACGTGGGGGCCACATTAGGACACGGCAGGCGTTATTCGGGTTGCGCTCCCATAACAAATGCCGAACATAGAGGTGTGGTGGCACGCCTCGGGGCGGCTAGGACTTTGGGGACCCTGCTACGCCAGCCACCTGCGTCCTCTCCCGCCTCCGGTCTTCTTGACTCTGTCTTGACACCGGGCTCAGGTGGGGGGGGGGAGGAGAGAGTGCGGTAGATGCAGCGCAAGTCTACTATCACTTTAAACTAAATCACGCGCAAGTCACCGTCCCTGCTCAACTTTCCCATGAGCATACGGTGGACATCGTCGGACTACGACGGTCGAACTATCGTGTGTGTGTGTGTGTAAGTGCCCTCTAAACGGGCCACGAGGTAGATGCGTTGGACCAACACGGGGGCCACATTAGGGCATGGCATGCGTTATTCGGGTTGCGCTCCCATAACAAATGCCGAACATAGAGGTGTGGTGGCACGCCTAGGGGCGGCTAGGACTTAGGAGACCCGGCCGCGCCAGCCACCTGCGTCCTCTCCCACCTCCGGTTTTCTTGACTCTGTCTTGACACCGGGCTCAGGTGGGGGAGGAGAAGAGAGTGCGGTAGATGCAGCGCAAGCATACTATCCCGTTAAACTAAATCACGCGCAAGTCACCGTCCCTGCTCCACTTTCCCATGGAGCATACGGTGGACATAGTCGTAATCGACGGTCGAACTGTCGTGTGTGTGTGTGTGTAATAAATAATCTGTAAGTTGTAATGCGTTTGTGGTGAGAACTGCTCAGCAAATATAAAACTGGGATACAATTTTAGGCGATCAGTGAACTTCTAATCTGATCGTTCTTGGAAACTGAAAACCATTTTACTTGCGAGACGTAGGTCAGAGGTTTAAATACTTCCTCCATGACTTGTTGCCTACAAAAAGCCAGTTTTTCGCATTGAGACAGGAATGTGGTTATAGAAAAGGAAGGAGGACTCGATCCTGGAAATGGGAGTCTTAATTGTTTGGTGTTTTAAATGTATGCTGTACCTAAAGGCATGGCGAAAGTAGTCCGTGTGAGACTCACTTGTGTTCAGTCATTTCTGGACACAGCTGTCCCAATAGCTGTAATGATTGTCTAAAACAATATATGCTGACTAATTTTCAAGTCTACTTTTCGTGGGATCTCTAAATCTACAGTAGGCAGCAGGCAAGTTATGGTAAGTCTTTAGAGTGCAGCAAAATAAGCCAGTGGATGGGTTTGGTTTTGCAGCGTAATGCTTGCATCAAATAACTATTTATGCCCACGCTGTTATTGTGCTTTTTAAATTTTTTAACTGTAATATTTCGTCATAAGAGGCTCTGCTTCCCACTCACAGTCAATAAAGTCGAAATTTCGTCCGCATCTCAGTTGGTGCGAAGATCAAAATTTGACTTTTCAAGACATTGCACGTCCGTCTAACAAAGGGAAAAACACTTTGAAGGCACAGGCTAATCGATATGGGCATATGGACGCGAATGCTTGCGCAATTTAAATGCAGTCTTTTCCACGTGAAAATACTGGCCATCTTGATATCCACGTTTACAAAATGTTCCCGGAGGCACAGATTTCATCTGCCCATGTCGCGTTATAACGAATGCTGTGTTCGCTGCTGCGCCGCTGATGACAATTTTGGCAGCACCATTGCATGCCACGTGTCTGGAGGATTCATTAAAAGATATTACCTTCTTTTGTAGACGATTTCACAGGTACTGTGACTTTCTGACATTTGACAGACATTTGAGACTGCATGGTAGGAGCACAAATTCTCCTTCCACCGTTATAGCTGACGAGTCTTCTTTGATATTATGTAGCGCTGACGTGTGGTTAGGTCGCCGGCTCACTCCTCGGCTGTCTGGTAGTACCGATGCTAAATTTCAGTGAGGGAGGGAACTGGTTGACTGCTTACAGCCCGACATGATTTTCGGTACATGAACCACGCCTGTTTCGAACCGGCCTATGTTGTAGCTGAAACTGAGGATATGGGAGCTGCATTTTCTCTGTTGTTTGGCGCACTTATAACAAGAAGACTTGTGAAACCCTTTCGTTCCAGAGTTTGCATATGAAAACCTTTCATCTGGTCATTAATAAGGCGAGTTCGTGGTACAAAGGGCTGCGTGCTCAGATGGCATGTTGGTCCCTGTTAGTTACCGACTCTCAGTAATAGAAATACCTGCAAAGACAGTCATATCGAGCACCATTCCATACTGACTTTTGTGGCGTTTTCTTGAAGGAAAAACGTTCTGCGGAGCACTTGTCCAGTGAAATATGTCTTTCAGACTAAGTGACATTTATCTAGGCGTCGTTAAGCATCTTATGCGTTTTGTGGGGTCACGATCGATCTGACATACAAATACGTCCACTGCGGATTTGGCAAAGACCTATTCTTTTTCTCGTGTGTCACTTCTATCCAAATTGCAAGAGAACAGCCTCCAGAGATACCGAGCCATTCGAATTTTTAAAACTAAGCACTTGCATTTCTGAAAGTCTGGAGTTCGCTGATTTCATCTAAGCTCATAGCCGTTTCAACCGTCTCTCGGTAAGTTGAGGCACTTTTGATCAATTCCAGTGCACGTCACGGTGTTTGGCGTCACCTCAGGGACGAACTTTGCCCACACTGGGTTCTTTTTTGTGCCAAATTATCCATAGTTTAAGCTTATACGGTGTAGTCCCAAGGTTTGTGTCTGGCTTTAGTGAGCCACATAGGCAGACACCTTGGACGACTATCAGTCTTTTTTTTCAACACTGAAACTGAAAATTTAATGGGCACCTGAAGGTGTTTTCATGAGGCACCCCCACGTATCAGAACACATCTATGAACTTCTGAGGGTTCCGTTTCCGAGAAGCGAACGGAAAGGAAAGGAGCACGGACAGGCCTCCGAACAATTTTATTGGCGGTTGGACTACTTGTATGTGCCCCACCATTAGGAAACGGTAATTGGAGTTCTTCCCCGTAATATAGGTCACCGTGGGATAAACGGTGGAAAGGGTGAATATTTCCGTGTCCTCACCATAATACCAACAGAATCATGATCCAAACTCAACCCGGAACCTAACCCTTACTCTAAGCCTAACAGAAGAATAATAAGAAGTGATCACTGGAACATGGTGTTTATTGGCCCGAGACCTCGGGTTCTCTCTATGTCTCTCTCGAACCCAGCATCAGATACAGAGGCAGAAAAGGGTACTTGGGGCAGAAATTGCGCAGTACTTATAGGGGGTGGTGGCCAGGCCATCACAGGCTTCTATAGTTGGCAGTCCTCGTGTTCATCGCTGGGGCTCGTAATTGATATGATGATCCATTTTCGGGCTGTACCCGAGACGTAAATGGTCCTGATTCCATCACCCTGGCGTGGCGATTGGCTAGCAATTTTGCCCAGGGGGAGTTGCAACACGGAATATGGCGCCGCAAGGTCCTGGCGCTTATGAATGGACTACTGGGCAAAATTGCTAACCGTGTGAGGAGGATGCGGGCGCCTAGCAGTCCCGGTGACAGCGAGCCAAATTGCCGAGTTATTGTCACGCCACGAATCGATCATGGTGATTAAATCACGGCCATTAACAACTCGGGTTTCGACCGAAAAGCGACCATCGCATCAACTAGGACACGCAGAGATGAACACGAGGGCTGTCAATTAGAGCAGGCTTGTGGTTGTCTGGCAAGCTCATCCTTTAAATACTCTGCAACTTGCGCCCCAAGTACCCTTTTATGCAAATGTCTCTGTTGATGGGTTCGAGAGCGAATCCGAAAAGTCAGGCCAATAAACACCATGGTCCAGTGATCACCTCTTATTCTTCTTCTGAGCTGCTTCCCGAAACTCGTCTATTCCCTTCCGGTAACTCCAACCTTCAACCTAACCATATATTAATCCTAAATCGAAATTTAATCGTGATAATAATTCCGCTGGACTTAAGCGCAAAGCCGACTTAAGGATCGTGTTTCCATATCCTACCGCACAGGCTATACTCCATTGACTATATTTCAAAGGACCTCGTCTCCCGGCTGCCGTCTCTTATTCTTTGTGGTACGAGTCACCGTGCTTGGCAACAATTGAAGAAAATATTTGGAATGTTAAGTCATTTAGCTTATTGTGCTCTGATTTGGCATTTCTCTCAATCCCAATTATGAAGGAGTTTTAGAAAATTAATAATTCGCTGCTTATTGGATGTTTAAACTTTTGTCATACTTACCTCCCTTATATTATTGTAAAGGTCTGATGATGAATAATCAAAGGCATACGTTCGCAAAAACTCGACTTTTTAATGATGCAGTCTTGATTTTTTTAAATGCAAACTGGATTTAAGAGGAAATGAGGGCAAAAATATTTAAATTTCTTTCAACATGAAGTAGAAGTCTGCAGAAAAGACAGGGCAGTTTGGCAGTGACATTTGTTTCAAGGCCTCTGAAGTCTACTGTACAAGTGTTCGCTGAAAACTTTATTAAAGCCCACATTTCGATCAGATCTTGCCGACAGCATGCTCACACATGGATGCAAAAATGTGTGCCCGATGTATGCGAGTCGTAGGGATGCTACAGTACTTCTTAGCTTGGCAGGGTAAGAGACACTGTGTGCAGTGGCAGAACAAATAAAGGATCCGCCTAAGGTTACAGACCTTGTGAATTCTGTGTGAATTTCTGCGCTAACGGAGAGAGGAGTCATCGCAGGCATTCAACAAAAGCAGCAGCCCCAGTAGTACCGTAATAACCACCACCTTTAAGGTTAGTAAGAAAAATTTTAAGAAATGCATATGTGAAATGTTATGAAATATTTTTATTGCTGGCACAGCTGGTTTGATTGTTCGGGAACGTGCTGCATAACCTGGAAATCCTGTGTCAACTTTCGCAAGGGAGCTTGAGGTGAGTCAAACCCAAAGCAAATCAGTGCGCGGGGTGTTGTGACACAAAAGGCGTTTTGTTTTAGTTTGCTAAAATAGAGAAATTTGAAGGCCAAATCAAAATCAAGCTGCATCCTCGTAGTTAATTTGTTAGGGCTCAGTTGACCGGCGTTTACGTCCAGCGCCAGACCAAGTTGAATTCAACAAGGGCATGCGTGCGAATGAGATAATTGTGGGAAGGGGTGTACCTCGTTCAGGCAGCATGAACATCAAATTTCTCACATTTAAACATTACATAATAGCTAAATTTTAGTTTCCTCCATCTGCATTTACGACTTTTTATTGTACCAGAGTCACTTCTATGCAATCAACCTACTGTAATTACTATCTGCAAACGCATGGCATATTCTGAAACTTATGCCGATAAACAAAGTTTATTGGATACCATAAGGCATAAGAATAACTCCATAATATAAGTGGATTGATTAAAAAGGTATAAATACCAGTCATCCTAAAATAGAAAGGATATGACAAAAGTACATTAAGTTTACAAATTGGAGGGATCATTTGCTGTCCTCCTGATAAACTTCAAAAGTCAGTCTCTTAGACCCACAGCATGTATGGTTCCTCTCTTGTTAACTAGTAGGGAATTTTTGCAGGTATGAATAATGCAGTTTAGCTTATTTATAAAAAACTCGGTGGCCTCGGTTGGATTCGAACCCACGCTGCCGGGTTTTCCACGGGTATATCAGATGAATTATTAAAAGTATTCGAAATTCCCCTATTCTAGATTGATTGAGTAGAAAATCCTGTCTACTGTATCATAGTTTATGGATTTCATAAGTTACAGAACACTGGGCGGGTAACTTGACCCAAGTGTGATTAAACTCACGGCTCCCGCTGGGGGCCACCTAGCTCAGTAAGCTAGAGCGTTGGCTGTACTAAAGCCTTCCCCTTGCTGGCGTGGGTTCGAATCCACCGACACCGTTGAGTTTTTCACAAGTCAGTCAAATTTCTTGTTAACGTCTCAGGTAATGCCCGTAGAGTGTGTTTGGAGACTGCGCGAAACACCTTCATTACCTGCGGTAATTATGAGCTGGCAATGTTTACAGAAAACTTTGTCAGAATAAGATGTCTAAGTTTTTTTTTTTCTCTATCAATTGTTTCAACAGTTAGAATGTCTCGTATGAAAGTGTAACAAAACCGGATCGAGATCGATAATTTTGTTGACTGTGCCATTTCAAGTGCTCCATGCAGCATCCTACCACTTCAATAAATTTGGTAGCCGGCTTTTCACGTGCAACGATTTCCGCCTGCCGCAGGCCTCAGTTGCAAGGAATCCAGGCCGTTAACTGATCCCAGCATTTCTACGCATTTTCTGTTCTTTACTCTTCGTAAAGGTGCGTGCCATGCATACAGGTGGTCACTACAGAAGCCGAGGCACTTAAAGCATCTAGCGAAATGTGAACGCTTTTTTTTGGCGGTCCCAGTTAATTTTGGCTTTGACAAAAGCGATTGTAATGTAAAAAGATTATTTCTCAAATACTGGGTGGTGCAGCGCTATGAGCACAAGAGATGACAGAGCGGTTGCAAAGATGAAACGAACTTTTGAAAGCTTTAGCAGTCAATCTGGAATCGTCGTTGAGTCGATTTAAGCAAGACCGATAGGATTTAGTGAATGGTTGCCAACCCGAACGTGCTTCTCTACGGCTCGCTGACCTGAACAATCCACCCAAAGCTAAGCTAAGAGGTTAATCTGCGCAATTTTAAAGGACATAGGAGCTAAAGTTGCTGGGAACAGATCTCGTTAACCCCCATCCTGGAGGAAGAAAGGCTGAGAGTTACCTGCTTGCAGGCAAAGTGAGTAACGAAGTCAATTGATGAACAACAAGGCGTCAACACCACTAATGTCAGCTGTGGTCAACATTTCCTCACTCACAGCCTATCACTATAGGCAGGATCTGAAAAATTCATGACTGATGAGCTACATCCATCCCGCCTGGGCACATTAAATTTCAAGGTCACATTTTAAGGTCGTAGTTTGATACACATTTTAGGATGTTATTTTTTTATTTTTTTAACATGAATTGACGCGCAGAAAGCTGTTTATTTATGAAGAGTTTACCTCAGGTCTGTTTATTGAAGGGAAAAGGAGCCCAATGGGGCCAAATCCGACGTGTCTTGATATCCAGGAGTTTTCTACGTTACTGAAAGCTATGGATCAAAAGCTTTATTTGTGCACGTACGATAATCAAACACTAATATAAACCGCAAAATTTTTAATTATATCCTTTTAGAGAATGGAAGGTTTGGTTTTGCGTTCATGAAAATCAGGTAACTGCAGATAAGAGAAATCTCATTGGTTGCGGAAAGACAAGAGTGAAATTAAGTTTTAAAAATCGTTTTTTGTAAATCCATGACTTATTTTGGCTATAAAATTCAATTCTTATCTAGTGTTGCTGTACTTGTTTTACCACACCAATATTTGCAACCGTTAGCAAATGTTAATTTTTGAAGTCACAGTAGATTAGGGAATTCAGTGTTACTGTTATGTTTGAGCCGACCGTTAGGAATGGGTAGCTACGCTTTGAGTTGGATTAAAAATAGATACCCCCTTCTGCTGGAATTTGAGCGCATGGCTATACGTAGTACGGGAGATTTATTCACACGCGTCCCACTTGAATCTAGAAAGCTCTGTTTCCAAGCTTTGACGTCCAAGTCCATGTAATTATTGCTCGTGAAATGATAACGGTAATGATTACGGTAATCAAAATATTACCGAAAATATTGCTTTCATCACCTGACTATTTGCAGTACTGCTCACTATTTTCGCTTTATTTTAAGCTAAAACATCACTTGCATATTTCCGCATCAGCAACTCCCTGATCATACTTGCCTTCTAAATATTATGTTTATAAATGGCTGAAGAAAGTCCTTTTACCCAATTGTGAAAACTTCACCAGCTCCGATGGGGTTGAACCCATGATATCAAGTGCAGGGCTGGCATACAGTCATCACTCTAAGCACCTGGATTACGAGGCCCCGAACGGAAGCCATTACTCTAATCACATTTTGAGCAAGTTAATGATTTGACTTATTCTAATACAGTAAGCTGACAGCCCAAGCAGGGTTTCCTAGGCAGTCAATAAAATTATGCTCTCTCTCTCTTGTTCTCTTTTATGTTCTCTTGATTCACAGCTTTTTTTCCCAGATTTGCATATTTCATCTGACCCAGTTGTAGCAAAGTCGGTGGACTTGGAAGGATGAGTAGAGAACTCCTGAAGGACAAAGAAAATGCAGGCAATTTGCGAAGATAAGGAGCTTCATTTCCAGCATAGTTAGTAATCATGGAAAAGAGCGTTCACCAATCAGTTTACGAGGCAATGGGCCCAATGCTAGAACGTTTGATTACTGCTCAGTTGGGTGTAGTTGTAATCAACAGGTGGAAATCACTCATGGTAACAAAAAATTTTAACTAAAGGCTAATACTCCAGAAGGAATACACTGAAATTTATGCTAAATGACATTTTCATTAGTTGATGAACCGTTTATGGCAGGGATCCTGTCATTTTTTGCCCCTTGCTCAGCGGGTTCACCTCGTAAAATTTACAATCTAGAACCCTCTTAACGTTCATCAAATCAATACATTTGTTATTGGGTGTGTTTATGCGTGGAGTGGACGACTGATGGACTGAGAGCCAGACTGGAATGGTTCCTTGTTAATGCGGCGCTCTCACGCAAGTGACATCTGAACCGTCCACCTCCATATATTGCAGAACATATTCTGTCTCCTCACACACAATGTGGTCCTATTTCCTCCTCAAAGGATGAATCTTATTTCCGAAGTAGCGACCTCCCAAGAAAGCTTATACTTTAAGTAGTTTGATGATAAATAGCTGAAGAACTTCATCTGACGCAATAGTGAAAAACTCGGCAAACCGTAGTGGGGTTTGAACCCACACCAGCCGGGGGAAGACTTAAGTACAGCCAACACTCTAGCCAAATGAGTTGAAAGGCTCCACCATGAGCCGTTAGTTTAATCCCATTTGGCGCACTTTTGTGATACATTCACAGACGACGGTTCATGATGCCGATGGTTGCCGGTGTGCTCTCTTTTGCGTACCAATTTGATCCACAGTGAATGGAGGCATCTTTTGCTGAACATTTTGAAATGATACTTTCAAAATAAGGTGCATCTCTCAAACTCTCCCCTCAAGACAAAACTCAAATACCATATTTAGCTAACTAGGTATTTGCTAGGCGTGCGTCTGGCACCTCCGTTGACTCGCGTCACGTTTCTCTTCGAGGTCAATCACGTAGGAAAACTTTGCCTTGAATGGCTTCGTGGTTGCGGTAGCGTGTGAATGCGTACTGACTACGGCAGTCAAGGTGGCGTTTTCACCGAACTCCGGTGAAGGGTGAGCGGAGGCGTTTCTTCTCTTGTGCAGGTACATGAGCACTTCGCGTTCTCCGCGTGGGGAGCCCTCAAAAAACTGCTTCAATCAAACGCCTATTTTTGTGCCAGGTGAAAACAATGTCGAACTAGCAGAAACGTTCAGATAACAATGTGAAACTGGCAGAAATGGTACTATAAGAGTGCCTACGATAACGCTCAGTGGTTTTAAAGACTAAAAGTATTGAATTAACACCAGGGTCTACCTGCTGGTTAATCCTTCTTACATGGAAACTACACAGACCAAAGTGTCCAACAGGTGGATAGGTGGCATCTTCCCGGTCAAATATGTCTGAGCCTTTCAGACGAAATATTTCTATGAGCTTTCAGGGTGACATTGCAGGTATGAAAGGGCAGGTAATTAGTACTTATTATGATCTTGATCTGCGTTCATGCAGTTAAATGCGTTTTCCGGATAAAAATTTAAAACATTACTTGTGCTTTGGATAGTTTTCTGAACGTCCAAGAAGAAGCACTTTTACCAAATACACGTTCATCTATATATTTGCATGGCGTTCATGAGGGGCTCAAAGAGTGAATGATACCGAGTTCTTGAAACCTCACCACAATTTAGTGGACCTTTAAGACTTTGTTACATGAAATATACAGAAATCGTTATAATGGGCCACATTTCGGATGTATGAATGGCATAAATAAACGAAGGATTTTTCTCATTATCGGCATTATCTAGAAGTCAAGATTATTGCCATGAGTTGTTTTTTGCGACTGGAATGATCGTTTTAGCACCACTGCCTTACCATTGATTAAGTGTCCTTTCACCCAGTCTAAATAGCCCAAAGTGTTCGCCAGGTAACTGGCATCTTCTCCGTCAAATATATCTAAGCCTTTCAAGTGAAATATTGGTATAAGATATTAAGGGCGTTTGCTTGGAGCAAATTGTAGCTTATTGGTAATAACCATCATCCCGATCAGTGTTCACGCATTTTTAAAGGCGTTTTCTTGAATGAAAATTTCAAAATAATTCCTGTGATAGGGATGGTTTTTCTCAGGCCAAATAATAAGCACTTGGCTCTGGTGATAGGTTATAAGAGTGGATGCTACTAAGTTCCCCGATTATCATAACTGCTTGGAAAATCTTTCGAAAAATGCTGCATTAAGTAGCGAACATTTCCTTATAGCTGTCGTATTTCTGATGTATGAAATGCATAAATAACTGAAGGATGCTTCTCGAAATTGCTAACCTTCTATTTTATCGTGGAGGTCACTGAACTCATAATCAGGCATTTTTCTTACATGCCCTTTCCCGTCCTTTTAAACCTCTTTAAATTACGCCTTACAGGTATATTTCCATGTTCGAAGTAAACATAGAAACAATTTTGAAACCCGTGAAAAAAAAACAAGAAAGTAACGGTTGATCGTTCGTTGCCCTCGTGAGGTTTGCTGGAAGTCCAAGTTGGAAAAAGCCCATCGAAGTCTAACTTGATGAACCTACTCCGGACTCTTCTGCTTTCTGGTCACAATTGTTCAGATCTGGTTAACAGCAGGATGAGTTGTTATTACTGCGCTGTTGATGTGCCGGGTTAATGTTCATCCCCACTCAAGCGCAGCGCCGAAAACTCTCCTTTTCAGGATAGGCCTTCTCTCAAACCTGAATTTTAGCGTACGCAATAAACTGTGCAATGAAATTTTACGTGCTCAGGCGTTTCCTCCAGTTTTTAATGTCTTCATTTCAGATAGTCTGGCGCTTATTCTACTGTCGTTAAATGGCGCAGATGTGGAATAATTTGAGTGATTTTTTTAAGTTAACTGCTCGGATTTATTACGCGGTCACTTGATGCTTGGATATTACTTTCCAACAAAAGGGGCGCAGAGCATATATATATATATATATAGTATAAATCAACTTCTGTCCCTTTTTGTCTTTGGGTCGGCTTTCTCAACACCTGACGGCACGAGAGACCTCCGAAGGTTGCTTGCTCTTCCCCAATTCATCTTGGTCATAACATATATGTTATTTCGAATATTTCTTTCAGTTTTAAAGCGAATAAGGGTTACCAACCCGGTGGAATTTGCCTTTACTGGAATTTAATGTCAGCAAGAGATGGCAGAAGGCGTCTGAAGGAGAAAACGGAAAGCTAACTGTTGTCCTGTGATGAATAGAGCAAATGTATATAACACTGTCCTGGTGAAAATTGTCCCAAAAAAACCCTTTAACCTCAACTCTAGTGGTGATATCATCTCCTGGAAACTGGTAAGGAAGCATTTCCCAGGAGGTCTGAATCTCTCTCACAAGATTGCCTCATTTATCCTTCTTTGACTCGTTAAGGATACATATTTGGAATACTGTCGTACCTGATTTCCAACAATAATGCCAGCAAAAGTCACACGAACAGATTTATGGAAATGCTGACGCTTCGGAGAATTTGATTGGTTTATCACCATCAAAAAGTAAAATGCACGAAATCAAGCAGAATGACTCACCCTTGAGGCGAGGTATGCAAATGAAAAATCTGTCAACGCGCATCACGAGAAATAAGATGTACTCTTCGGGAACTATGTTTTTCAAATGCTGAAGTTTCGGTGAGCTTGGTAGGCTAAAATTTAGCAAATCGTTAAATACACCAAATCAAACAAAAATGTCGATAGCTGGTCCAGCTAGATGGTCTTCGGGGTAATTGTTTTTTCTTATGTGGATGGCACGGTCGGTTAGTGGGTGTTTGACGGACTTGACAGCTGTGTGCGTCACGGTGATTGAGCCTCGAAGAGGATTGCGGTCGGGTAGCTCTTTTAATCCCCTTCGGGTGAGTTTATCATCAGGCCATGTCTGCACAGGTTTTTGAAGTTCTGATTGGCCCTTTGGTTCTGGTCATTGTAGGACTTTATAAGCTGTGGGAAGGAGGAAAGGCATGTCGATGGCATTGGCATACTGAGTTTTACGCCTCAGGTGTTGATCGTTCTGTCCGTTCGTTGCCCTGGCCTAAGAGGGTATCTCCCTGAAGGTCAAAAGGCTTTCCTATGTGCATTAGAAGCTGAGTGTTCTGCTATAGCCCTCGAGTGGCTAATCTTTGCGCCTATAGCAGGGTCTGCAATCTCCTTTCACTTTTCCAAACATGTTTGCCGTCCTAATAATCGCAACGTATTTAATAGCTAACGGCCGAGGTTTTGGGGATCGGTTATGTTTTCTTAAGTTGCAGCAGATGCCAACGAAATTCCACTCGGGTTCGATAGGGTAAACATTCTCTGGCGGGTAGGGGAGTTGAGAATCAGGTGACATGATTAGAGGGTCATTAGATGGTCTTCTTTCACGTTCGTTAACTCTTAGGGAAATTTCGTGCCATGCTAGTTGGCTTTTTTGTGCGATTGTTTCTTCTCTCTCTCTCTCACTGTCTCAGTCTTTTGGTGGCTGTTTGGCGAGTTTGATAGCTGTTGTGGACTTGATAAGCTGATGGAGCTAACATCCGAATCCCACACTTCAGTGGTTAGTCGTTCTGCCCTTGAGTTTTCCCGGACGGAGATGGTCACTACCTAACTGTCGAGAGTATAATACGCTCGCCAATATTCATTCCATGTTGAAAGTTTGTTTTTGCAAGGAAGAAGAAGAAGAAGAAAAAGAAGAGGAAGAAGAAGAAGAAATGGTCCCATTGCTTGACGGGATCATGGCTTTATTCATCTGAGCATTTGAGCTCTTGCTGGAGAGCATTGTCACAGATAAAAGCGATGATTAAAAAAGCAACACTTGTAGGGGGCAGGGACCAATTTGATACCAGTGACGCCAGTCCAGAGACGACTGCGCAGGGTCAGTGTCAGATCGATAAATCGATTGACTGATTTCTCATTCAGGGTTCTAGTCTCCGAGGTGCCTGGTTGTGCTCTTGTAAGTGGGTCCAAATCTCCATCTGATTTTGCACTAAAACTCTGCAGCAAAATGCATAGTAGTTACATGAGGGATTATAAGAGCGAGGGCTACCAACGACGAAAAGCAGTCTCCATCTAAATCTGGTCTATTGTCGTCGATTACGACTAACGATAAAACTTCCCTGCCTACTTACCAGCACTCTAAGGAGACCCAACTGATTTGCAGTTGTGAAAATCATTGTTAACTGATTTTTTGAAAGATATACGTCTTTTGAATTGCAATTCAAGTAAAGTTGCTGGTGCTACACAAGTAAAACAGGAAGACTGGTGGACCGAGCCCCCTCCAAACAGTTGCAGTCAGCTTCCTTAACACTGTCAATCTTTAACATTATCACCTCTTCACCCTCCACACTGATGATCTGAGATCACCAAATGAGTATTTGTATATAAAATATGCCGACGATATAATTTTTGACCATCCTCGTAAAAATCACACACACAAACACACCTCCAGTCTTTGAAAGATGGTCTGGTCTACGCCTCAGCATGCTTGTCAGAAAACGGTCTTCTACTTAACAATCAGAAATCTGTCCATTTTGCTTTTCCACTGTAACCTTGTCTTAGTCCTGAATCCTTGGACGCCCTCGTTTCGATACCTTGGCATTGCTATTATATCTGGTGATTTATAGGTGCATGTTTTCTTCCCCTTTTCCTCTATTGTTCTCCCGTTATTTTCCATCTTCGTTTAAAAAGGATTCGCTTGATTTTAAAATGTATCTAACGGATGCTCTCTTCCGCTGCTGGTATTTCTTATACTGTTTTAAGTGGGCACGATAATAAAACAACACTTTGCAATGGTCAGGCAATTTTCTGAGTGAATTCTTGATGACGTTACCCATTTCCCCCTCCGTGGCCTTATTGCGGCGATGATTTCCCGTCCCATGCGCCGAGGCTTTTCGACATATTACTTGCCTTACATCGGCATATCAGCGTTCTGTGTTACCATTTCTAGCCAATTGCCTTACTTCCAACGTGGCAGAAATATAGAAACTGAAATTGTAATTGTTTCTTCCATTAGCTGTCCATTTTTAACCTCTAGCTTCTTGCATTTTATGTTGATTTGTCCTATTCTCTCAGTGAATGGAGCCAGATCGATCAAGGTCATTCAGGCGACCAATGGAACTGGTCTTTGTTGCTCATTGGTTAACAACTTACCGTCTCGGCTTTAAACCTCAGACCCTTCGCGCACAAGGTTGTAACATGACTGCCTGGTGACTTAATCTGTCGTCATTTCAGTAGCATGCATCTTTATCGGCAAACCAATGCCCCATCTCGTGCTCTTAATATTTTAGCTTACCTACTAAAGGCACACTGTGAGGACCATCCGAATATCAGAAACATCGAATGTCTAATCGTACGTCACTAACTCTTAGTTCTAAGCACAGATGTAGGTTCCATATAATTTATTTTGTGGGAATTGGTGGACAACGCGGGTAAGTACCCAACTAAGAGACTAGAACGCTCGAATGCCCTGATATCGCTGTTAATTATATACAAAGTATCCACTCAATGCACTTTTTGAAGGCCTTACTATGGTAAATGACCTTCTCGGACTTAACTTATTGAATGTGCCATATCCCAGTCAATTGTTTTAAATAAATTTCTACCGCCTCAGCAATCCATTTTATCTAGTTTTCATGTTTGCACAATTTGAACAATATGCTGCCTCAATGCCATGACAACAGGCCCACCATTCACTACAAACAAAGGTGAAACTATGGTAACACCTAGATGTCTCTGTCGCGGGAGAGGTGAGAATACAACAAGTAGGGGGATTTTTCCGTCAAATAAAGCCTCCCCGTCAACTTAAGATTTACCAAGGCGAAGAGACTAGTTTGGGTCAAGTTTGTTTTAGGAGTTTACCATACTGTCTTGCAGCTTGGCACCAGCCCGAAACCACTTCCTTTGGGGCTTCAAAAACCATATCACCCAATTTAAATAAATGCAGGGGTTGGAAAATCAATGAGGCATGCTTCCCTTCTGTTTTCGATCGAACAGAAAACACTCGATGTTTTTTGAGCTTAAACCATCCGTCATTAACTAATCCTAGCAGAGCAGCAGCAGCATGGCTTAACCCGAAATTGAAAAAATTGATCAGAACATTTCACGTAATGGTTTGCTTTCTAAGGTGTGAAGTCTAATCCGTCCCTGCAACTAATACTACAAAACGAATAGACGCCCACTTGCTAAAATACCAAACAGGTATACCTAGTGCATTTATGGAGCACTAGGGTACCATTAAGTGGTAGTGGAACATCAGGGTAGACGTAAGCAGAAATCGATTACGTCATACGTGTTACGCTCTCCATAATGGGTGTGTGATATTAACAATGTATGCATTACTTGGGCCCAGCGTAGTTGCAAAAGCCTAAAATTCATGTGGTTGAATGCCGTAGAGATTGAGACACCGACTTTATAGCTGCCCACGAGGACTGTGGGCATCTTTACTGTGAATTTGCTTCTGAAGTTAAAGGAGGCTGAGTAGGCAACGCAGGGATTTATAAATCTCTGTTATCTGCCCGTCAAGCTCTGTTTGGTGCCTGAACAACATCCAATGAGAAGCTGATTAGGTTAGGCATAGTGGCAGTGAATAGTATTAATTTGTACCAGAGGGGGGTTTATTATGTGCCAGGGGTCATCTACTGTAAGACCAGTCTCGAATGTGTGCTTTATCACTGTCCTTCTCAGGATATTGTTTTCTCGTGTAGGAAGGGACGTTTCCCGAACGTGTTAGTGGACTTTCTCCGAGCTCGAGTCCTCGATAAGGGTGGCATAGTGACCAGAACTATGTGCGGAAGGAGGAAGACCCATAAAGACAAGGAAGGCGTGGCTATTTGTTTCTGACTTATTAGTCGTCATCAGTCGAACATGAACAATCCTAGGTTTAGATGAGCTGGGATTTAACTCTGGGAGGTTTTACGCACTGGGCATTTTAAAGTTTACCGTCCTTACATCGAACCGCGGCCTCGCTATGTCGAGTTTGCCTTCTGTTCCCAGCGAGATCCAAGCATGTCTTCTGTAGGTTGCGCTGCTAGGCATTCTCATATGCATCTGCAAACAGTACATAGGTACATATGAAGCCCAGTTGCATAGAGCAATCAAAGACCTCGCATACTTAATTGGCTCCATAATTAAAATTGTTTTAGATTTAAGATTCATTAAGTTGTGTTTTGCAGGCTACGTTTTACGGGCCTGTGTGTAGCAATATTAAACCCCTTTCTTGTAAGGTTGGTTTTCAGGACTCATAAAGCTGAGAATCTGACTATTCAAACAACTCCTGTGTTTCTGTTTATGACTGCTTAGTGTCCTTCCCCTCCAATTTTAAACTTCTAGTTCTTTGTTAGCACTGTTACATGTTATTTCCCTATAGGTGCCCCTTTTGCAAAAATATGTTAGCCTTTGCATCGGCGGAAAAGTACAGCTCTCAGATTAGTAATCTGTCCACGCCCATCGGTCTACCGAGCACGGACGAACATTGCTTCAGGGTTTGGGTGTGGCTTTCCAATCAACTTTCTTTTTAGTCCTCCTTCCGAAACCAGTAAAGGTTGCAACATGTCGTAATGTTTTACTTTTTCGTTCGAACTTAATTTCCTGCCAACCAGTTTGCCGGAGGCCTTAATGAGAGCACATTGCATGCTTGGGCGTGGCCAGTCTAGCGACAGTTTATGCCTATTAAAAGCGTTTCAAGTCAAGTAATTGCCGCGAAATTGACTTTTTCGGTAGCTTAGAAGAAGAGGGTGCTACTTTAGGGCCTGCAAATAATATAGACTAGCGGAAAATCCGGCTCAGTCGTCGGCAAACTCTACAGTAAACTAAGGTGTGCCCGAATTCTGTGATCTTATTTGATGCCTCAAGGTCTGAACATACATATCAAGCTATAATTTTTTTCAATTAACAACAGTTTTAACGTTTATTACTT
The DNA here is from genome assembly GCA_017591395.1 of Schistocephalus solidus. NCBI lineage: Eukaryota > Metazoa > Platyhelminthes > Cestoda > Diphyllobothriidea > Diphyllobothriidae > Schistocephalus > Schistocephalus solidus. Next base: position 142,386 of record WEDG01004562.1, read on the forward strand.
CTTCGTTTAGTGCGGTGCATTTCTGATCATCTTTGTTGCATAAGGATGCTTGCTGGAATGTCTAAACGTGCCAAAATCTTGTTTAGCTTCCAGTTAAGGAGATTTCTCCTTTTTACCTTGCAGGGTTAAGAATTTATAGTCTCGTTGGGTACATACTACTAACAAAAATTAACAGTGAAGTCAGCAATCAACTGAAGTTTTTTTACTGGGGTAGTACCTAGCTCCAGCTTCCTAGACACTCAAGTCTTCCTCAAATGTTTCCCTCGAAGGAAGGGAAGTTATAGGTCTAAAACGTTTTCAAATTCTGAATAATTTTCAGCCTTGTATGAAAATTGTACAGTCTTAATACTTTTTTTCTATTCAACACTTTCTCAAAACTAATCTTTAGCCTTTTTTTAGTGTAAAATTTAAAGAAGATGCGAATTTCTACCGAATGCGTTCAATAAAAATATTTTTGTTTGCTGTTTATAAAATATATTTTAAATTTCACGGGCATTTAAAATCTATACAAACAATGTTCACGAATAAATAAGTCAATTCTTAAACAGGGAGATTTTTCAGGAGACTGGAAATGCATTCTTCCAAAAGCCGGCATTCCAATGTATCTGAAAGGTTCTTGGACCTTAAATATTACGCTTCCACTACAGTACTCCTTCCTAATCAACAAGGCTTTTTTAAACGTTTGGTTAGCATAGCATGGATCGGTAATTGACTGTAGATCCTGATAATATATATCCTTTCTGTAATTTACCACAATGCCACCTGTATACCTGGGAGTTCCTACTCCAATTTACCTATCAAGACACACGACTGCCAGAATATGAGGATAGATACTGCACCAAAGAGTACCTAATGACAACTTAAAACGTGAAGTTTTTTCATAATCAAGGGGAAGATTTCAATCGCAAGAGAATCAACAGGAAGCCATAAGATGGGTCTGGGTTGAATGGCTGACGCGACTTTACAACCTGTCAACGTAGGGCAAAAAACCTTGACGAGAGATACTCGGGTGTGAGGTATATGAGTGTCGAACAGACCACACTATGAAGGAGCAATTACCGCCTGATTGACAGAATTCCAGGTCCTTCCTGCAAGCATACCGTGATCGTTTCGAAGCGATGCAATTTTTTTTTCTAGTGGGGGATCGAAGAGTTTAACTATAGCCGGATCGAACTCACTTTCTCTTTTTAATCCTATGCCAGTTTTGTGTCAAATTAAACGTAGTAGGAATGAAATTGGATGAAGTGACTGATGGTGCGTCAAAGCGTCGTCTACTGTACAGCACAATGAACTGATCGTATGAAAATAAAAGACGCAGTACAGGCGAAATTTCAGAGGAACCATTGCAGATTGATTATGGTCGCAAAGGTGGACAGAGGTCAGCCGGCGATGTTACAAGCCGTTTCTTTTAGCATGTGGCATAACTCGTGGGAAAACCATTTTCAAATATTTGCAGTGCTCTCTACCTGACGTGTATACCTAGGAATTTCACGACCTATTTATCCACTGCCCTCCATAACAGCCCTATGAGAAATAGACGGAAATTCATGTAAAGTGTGGGGCCATGACGGAAGAGTACCTTCTTCGTCAACTCATCACCTCTGAATAGCTTGTTGAACGGCAGCCGTATAAACTGCTGAGTAGGATGCAGTAGACTGTTGGTGAACATTAAGTAGGGTCCTCTATTAATCACAAATGTTTCCTCCGGTGATGCCCACTTGACGTACAGGTAGCTCTCTCGGTTGCTATGGCAAGCACTGATAATTGGCGGGGCTTGCTGACAAGGTCATGGCGTGGAGCGTAGCTGGGACGCATTCCATAAGGCACAAGACCATCCCAGTTTCTTGCGCATCTGCTCAGCACATCAATCAACTCGAGCAGTTATTTATGTAATGGGCAGTCAAACCCAGTGGAGATACGCCTAGAGACAGGCGGCAATCACGAGAAGATTAGTGGATTCCCCCACGTCTCTGCATCCGCCGTCAACAGCCTTTAAGTAGCATATGCGTATATCAACATCAGTTTGGAGCAGCAGCATGACCATGTCTGAAGCCTTGCTCATGCAAGCAATGTCTTAAGGTGTGCGAAGACAATTCCACCTGAGTGCTTCTATGAGTGCTGCCAATATCCACACTCGCCTCTTGTTGCTCTGGTACCTAATCGTTGGTACCACATTCCTAGTCGACTCTAGTGCCGTTATTAACTTGAGCACACCAAAATCAAGGGACATAATAAACGCAGCTCTGTGTTTTTCACCGCTACCTACAATTGCGGCATTCCCACCTCTGGTCAACACTCCATCACACTTGACTTGGGCCTTCGACGGATTTATTGATGAATCTTCGAAAGTGCTGACGCATCCGTTGCCGATGGCCAATATCCTTAGTCATTTCGAGCTGCTAGTTGATTCTAAGAATCACTGACGTGTCGACAGGCTTACGAACCTTCGTGTCCACTGCCAACCTAAAACGAATCTAGGCCTCAACTCTCTTACCAGTACAACCACTTCCGCCTGTCCTTACCACTCATTCCTCAGACAGTTTCTGCAACCAACCAAACCATTCTTTCGAGAATTGGACATCAAGCACACAACCATCACCCACCTTTCCACCACTGAACCTTGGAAGTATTGTGAAGATTCTTAGAGCAGTGTTTGAACGGATACTTTAGCTCCAAATTATCAGACCGTTAAGCAGTTGCCGGGCATTACCTCTTCATGTTGTTCCTAAGAAGACTGCTAGTGACTGGTGACCGTGTGTTAAGTACATGGCGTTTAACTCTAAGATACGTACATTAACCTCTTCTTTTTGCCCATAGGCAGTCAATTTCGACGAGGTCCGCAATTTTATCTACAGCTTGGTCGTGCAGAGATGGCCACTTACGCGTGAATTGGTTCATAGTGAGAATGGACTTGTGCTGCGTCTACCGCACTCTCTCTCCCTCCCCCGCCTGGGCCCGGTGTCATAACCATGGCAAGATAACCAGAGGTAGAAGAGCGCGCAGGTGACTGTCGTGGCCGGAGCCTCCGCTAAGCGAACCACAACACCTGGGTCTGACCCATGGAGTGAGGATGCAAGGAAGGCTACATTAAGGAGACGTTGCAGTTCTTGAAGCATTCGCAGGCATCCTCGTTGTCTCCAAGGACATCGCAGCTGACTTCAGCTCTTGACATGGCAGAAACAGTCCCTTTTCCATCTTCATGCCATTATTTCCTCAACCTTTGAAAGGATGTGTATTAATTTGAGGTCTAGGAACGGTTAACCTGCACCTTGAACACGGCCCACAACGCCTTGACTGGCTATCCGGTAGAGGGCTCACGATAAAAGATACAAAGCGTCTGGTGATCAGCTGCGAATAACCTGCGGGAGGGAGCAATTAGCTGCCACTTGAACTCCGCCGGCAAACCATGGGCATGGGAACGCTCCTGGGAATCTATGGGTTGTGTAAAGGGTAGGCTAGTGTGAAGCTGCTGATTAGTATTCACCTTAGGGTTAAGGGTATGTTTAGGCTGCGTTAGGCCTATGACACCGGGATACGTACCCATAAAGTTACCTGGATGACGGTGGGGCGGTGCTTCCGTTCTTCCGTACCGCTGACGTAGGCTAGGGTGCGTATAGACTATTCGCACTTCCATCTTCTTCAGCTCAGTTCAGTTCAGTGTATTTAAGAAAAATAGGCCTACGCCTTTGAAATCCCTATTTGTTACATAAAAGTAGCAAGAATAAGAAGCAAATTAAAGAAGTAACAGTCAAGTGAATGCAGGCAGATTTACGTGGTACACTGATATTATTAAGGTTAAGTAGTCACATAGTCTTCGTGGTGCTGTAACATATGTATGTCAAGCCGATGTTTGAACGTATACACAGACTGGGAAATAACATTAGCCTCTTAGACGACTAGAGTTATTGTTTTAAGTAGATTGCTGTTTGAAGACACTACATTACAGCGCAGGCTTCTGTTCACAACTCGACGATCGGGCACTTATCCTCGACTTGTCGCTTTTCTAGCTCTATTCACTGTCGCATTCTTGCCCTGAACCCCGGGTGACCTGTGCTCACTCCTAGCATAACAGTACTTTGGTAAATGGAGACTACTGTGACGTCTCCTTTAGACGGAATCACGCGAACGCGAGGGTAGAGATCCGAGCCCCCTTTTGCAATTTTGCAGGCATTTTTGGTCTACTTATTTTTGGGTAACTTATGTTTGGTCATTTTGGCATTTTTGGCCTATTCAAGCCTTCTAAGAAAGCGTTCATCTGAAGTCTGTTTTCTAGAGCTAACACCTACAAATCGGTTCGCATTGCACCTCGTACGACGCGCAATCCTTTATGGCTACAGTGAATGCATTTGCCTTCCGGTCACAAACAGTAGCACCACAGGCTCCACTTGGGGTCAAGGACAAGTTGAACGACTAGTTCCTTCATTCCGCCAGCAATTATCTGCCTTTGGACCAAGACTGCCGACGCCCCAAGCCGACGCAGAGCTCTAGGTTATTGAGCTATGGAGGACACACTTACAGTGGACAAATCAGTCCTACTTGAGGCCCCTAGGTTACTGGCTGTGTTAGTCATTTACACTGTAAAGGGAAATTCCCTGTTATGCCAATTCTGTCCGTTCTGAGCTGCCCGACGCCTTGCAGCAGTAAAAAGCCATCGTTCCTAAAAAGCAGACATCGTTTGATTTACAACTTACTAATCGCTTTTATAAAAATGATTGTTTAAGATCGGCGATGATACCCATGTGAGCATTTAAGAAGTCAAGTTTGGCAAAAGTGCGCTTTTGATTATTCGTCATCAGGGGGGGGGCAGAGTAACAAAATTTAAAACATCTAATAACTATGGAGGGGGTTGAGGGAGATCAGTGGTCAGGAGTTATAGTCTAGTCCTATCATGGGGCAGAGAGAGGGGTAGGGGGAAGTGGGTGTCAGACCATTAGCTTGGTTTCTGCTTCGTCACTGTAGCGCGACCTGGCAGGTGAGAACACGAATGCTGAGGTCGTCTTCAGCCAAGGGAGCCTTAGGACCACTATAAACGCTTTTTATGAGCACGAGATTGGGCTAGCTACTGCCTCTGCCGTCGCAAGTATCCGCTGACGCAGGAACTTAGGGTGTTTCGTGGGCACTTTATAGATGACACGGAATGCTTGGTTGACGTCTGCCAAGTGATGTCAACCAAGTGAGCCACGATTGCGCTAGAGATGGACTTTACCATGCCTTGATTAAGCCAGGCGGGATGGTGCTCGTGCATCCGCTTGGATGAGTGCCTGGTTGTTCGACCAATATAACCTGCCCCACAGGCGCAAGTGAAGGCAAGGGGTCGGCAAACTTTTCGGACTACTAGGCCGTTTCAGGAGGTCAAGAAGGCACACTAGGCACACGCTAGTCTTATCTTAGCGGCAGGGTAAGAACTTAAAAATAGCATTTCAAAAGTGGATATATTACAAATTAATTAAATAAGGCCAACTACAATGGTGCGTACGTAAGAGGTGCATGAAAATGGGCAACTAATTGAAAATACTAGCAAATAAAAAATCATTACTTGTTTGGCTGTCCATTTACATTCAAAACTGTATAAGGTCTGTCAGACATGAAGATAGCCAGGCTATTTACTCCATGGGACTATATAACTCAAACTCGACATTTTCTGGCGTTTAAATCTTCCTCGTCACCTTAGGATATTTTCTTTTGATGATGATGTCGTTGTAACCGAAGAAATATGCCACAGTATCGATGTGCACCGCTCGATTAATTGCTCACCGTCAGCGCGTCAGCGCAGCGCGTTGCCTTGGGAAGTTCCGTATGCCTATGAACATGTAGGCTTATCTACAAATAAGCCCTCGTCGCAGAACTAAATGTTCTTCCAGAATGAGCGCCTGTGATCAATATGGACCTTAGCAACTAAAAAAAGAAATACTCTTATAATGCCCCCACTTGAAACATCTTGCCCCTAGTTATTTATTTGTGCATTTAATATTCCTGCATGCGTTTCCTAATTATTTTTACGGGGAAGATGGACAGATATTTCCTGTAACTGGTCTCAAGGGGCATAAAATGATAACTTTTAGAGTACAACGAATAAAATCGTCGTTTTGGGCTTGAGGTAACTGACGATGGCTCATCAGTGTGTCCCCTACCGTGCTCTGTGCGCTTTCTGAGCTTTCCGTTGTTTTCCTCTCCACAAGCATTTAGCAGTAGCTTAGAGTAAATCAGCCGAAATAAAGCTTCATGGTAGCACTCCAAAGGTGATTTGAGTAAATGAGTCAAAATCCATCAGACATAAAGAGAAACCCACGTTCTATTCATAAGCTGCCAGCAGGCAGTCCGTGGTATGTATGTGTGCATACATTGGATATTTACCCTACTCTTATTTCCTGTTGAAAATGCTCTTCTTGGTAAAAGTATGTTAGAAGGATGCTCACCGACCGCGCTCTAGTAGAGGAAAGTCTTCTATGATCGGTTTTCAGCCCGTAGCCGAGTCGTTAATGACCATGATATCATCAACATCGTCACTTCCTGATCAGACAATTACTCAGTAGTTTGGCTGACTTTGTTGATCCTTGATGTGACGATTACCCGAAAATTTGGGTAGCTATCACCGTGACAGCCGGTCAGCCCCATCCTCCACGCGTGGCTTGTAATTTTGCCCAGGCAACATCGCGCTTACTAACCGACTGCGGGCCAGAAAACCAGGACTCAAACAGTTTACGGTACACTTGGTTGGCACGTCTTGTCACGTCAAGAATGTCGGCCTCTTCAAAGGTGTTTCCGGGTTCCTTCGAATGAGTCGCGCTCTGGAATTTAGCTTCATTCCTCCTCACTGCTACTGCTGCTGCATGCATGAGGAGTTCAATCGAACGTCGTTTTCCGTTTCTTCTTCTTCCGAACTACCACCTGGAACTCGCTGTTTCGCTTCTTTCCGTTTTAAGTATTATTTTTACTAATAAGCTTATGAGGAACGGTTTAAAAAGTGGTGATATTGACTCAGAATAGCTTGAACGTTCAGGGCAACCGGGTTGGAAACACTAATCGATCAAGAACCATGTCAACCACATGGGGAAATGTCAAAAATATTACTTGATAGATCAAAAGTTTGCAAGCATTTACATACAATGGGAATGGTACACATATAAGGAATTTAAGCGCCGTGTGAATTGAATGAGAAATTACAGGAACTACGGTGAATCACGTGTGAATTATTGCTTGCAAGACAACCCGTTTCGCGTCAAATCATAACAGGTGACAAAAAGGGACCAGTTACGCTAATCCATAAAGTAAAAATCCTGAATGGTGTAAGCTTAACCACTAACGTCAATGGAAAACCAGAAGATTCATGGAAGCAAAGTTATGCTGCGAATCCAGTGGGACCAAAGTATGCAGGGTACATTATTATTATTATTAGTATTATCATTATTATTATTAGCAGTAGTAGTAGTAGTAGTAGTAGTAGTAGTAGTAGTAGTAGTAGTAGAAGTAGTAGTAGTAATAATAGTAGTAGTAATAATAGTAGTAGTAGTAGTAGTAGTAGTAATAGTAGTTGTTGTAGTAGTAGTAGTAGTAGTAGTAGTAGTATTAGTAGTAGTAGTAGTAGTAGTAGTAGGAGTAGTAGTAGTAGTAGTAGTATCAGTAGTAGTAAATTACTGAAATCACATGAAACTGGTAACGTTGAGATATGAACAACAATTAATCATTTTGATTCGAAAACTGAGCACAAAAGGGACAGCATATGATCAAAGACATGACAAGATTAGTTTGCAACATGTCAAACCGAGGCTTCAGTGTACACAACGAGTAGACTACACTTTGGAGGCACTTCGTTGGAAAGTCCATCAAATTATTATTCGTTTCGGTCGATGACCTTTGGGAGCAGCACTTTACTTCGGTCAATGAATTTCTTTAAGAGGTTAAGAAGTTTCCTTACCGTTGGAAAATGTTTATAGCTGTCGATGGACAATGCTCGGAATAACATGGAATGTACAGTTACTTTTACATACTTCCTATTCGATGGAACAATGTACGAGCGAGTGAAAGGCACGCGAATGGGCTCACCGACTTCAAGATAAGTAGCCGAGGCGATCCTGCAACGGTCGAAGTCGTTGCCTTCCAGAACCACAGACCGAAGCTCTGGGTTTGGTATGTGGATGAAACCTCCATCGTCATCGAACGGGATGAGGTACTGCCTTTCGGGGGACATCATAACGCCCGCTTCCCGAATATGCAATGTACGATTGAGGAATAGGAAGATAACCAGCTGGCCTTTCGTGATGTTCTTGTCTGTCAAAAGCGGTGTTTCCTTTCATAAAAAGGGGTACAATTTAATGCCACAACTTAATTTCCGCAGTTTAGGCGGACGACGACAAATTAACCCAACACCACTACTCTACTCTGGTTCTCTATTCCCTGTGCAACGTGGTTATTATTGGCCATGCAGCGAAATCTGATCATATGTTAGGGTTCTAGAAGACAGGGTTTCAGAACCGACTGTAAATGACAGGTGGACGGGCATCCATCGCAAGTATCCGCTGAACGCCCTCAACCCTCTCCTCCAAACTTACTGCTTATTTCTACTCTACCCTTCCTTATATTATTGTAAAGGCCTGATGATAAATAATTGAAAGCGTACGTTCGCCAAATTCAACGTCTTAAATGCTTACATGGTTATCATCGCTGAACTTCAAAAAGAACATAATTATGAAGTCCATTTAATGGACGTACATGCCAATTCGCTTAGAAACCTTGTATTTATGTAAAAATTGTCATTTAGCAATACATAGGTAGGTCAACTTTGTAAAATGGAACAAGACGACACAGGTTTGCATACAGCAGGTGACCTAACTCATGAAATTTGTGAACAAAGTTTGAGTGAGAAATAACGCGAACATTTAATCTGGTTAATTTAGTTTTTTTTGAGTGGATTTGAAACCCAGAAAGCCTTTTACTAAAGAACGCTACATGTTCAATTTGCTATAACGAAGGAAAAACAGGCAGGGTTTGGGCGAAATCGCAGATTGCTGGACATTTAATACATTTCCTATGCTATTTAATATCACAGAAAAACATTTCATCGTTTTGTGTATTTTGCTATAAAAAAAATCATAAAGAGAATTAAGAAAGGTTTCAGATTAAATTCCTTCTAAAACCGAAACGTTTAATCTTAGGTCAATGAAAATGAGATGCAGGCAAATGTAAGGATTCGCGTTGTTTTGCAGAAACAAGAAATTGGTTTAACTTTGAAAATTATTTTATGTAAATTTCTGACGTTTTGCCACATAACACACGAATAAATTTTATTAACCAGTATTTTCATTTTACTACGGTGAAAATGAAGACTGTTAACAAAATATGTACAAGATATTGTGGAAATTGACTAAATAAACGCCCATATGAAATTGGAAGTATGCGATAAGATACTTTTTATAAGATAAATTGAATTAATCCGGAATTTAGAAACGCAATGAACAGAAGATTATCAGTTTTTGCAAAATTTTAGTATATATTTGCAGCTACCACATTAACCACCCAATCAGCGATAGAAACAGTTGCGTTAGGGTGCTGTAACAGTGTGTGGATAGGCACGGTAGGAAATGAGGAAGACAAAGCAGCTGAATTACAATAACTTCGAGGGTTGCTTAGAAAAAATGGCTAACCGCGCAAATTCGTCGATCAGCATGTGCGCAAACGAGACTAGAGACCAACCCCAAACAGACTGAAATTTTGGCGAGCTTTCTTGCAAGTGACGAATGTCTTGTCACCTGCCAGGCGCCATCTCACTCGAGTTGAGTTTGCACACAGACCGCAGGCGACCATAAGGTGCCAGCTCATGAGGCCGAAAGACCTATTGACACAGTAAGAAATGTCTGGGTTGTTTATCGGCTCTGATACCATTGTGAGCTGAGACTTTTCTTAGGCAATGCGCGCAGATGACAACTGTTCCTGTTTCCGGTGTCGGCGTGCCAGCTGACGCAAACACTCACACTGATGAGGAAATTCTGGCAACCACCCGAGATGGCCGCGGGAGCTACGAACAGGTATCCGTTCTGCTTTCGGGGGCTGCCAATTGCTGTAGGCATGCAATGGCATTGAGACTGTAACCTAAAAACACAACAACGCCTGTGCACTCCACTATCCTTATCTGATTTTGCCGTTGAGGATGAATTCGAGTGACAATCCTAAACGTCAGGTTAATAAAACTCTTGTTGCAGCGATCATCTTCGCGACTGCCTCCTGGAACTCGTCTCTTCGCTCCTATTGGCGAAAAGCGAATTATCGCCCGATTGGAAGGGTGTTGCTTCCATTGTCGCGCCTGTAATCTCTCAATTTTTTTTCGAGGGCCAACACCCACGAGTCTCCGTGCCTGAATGATGAGACTTAATATGGAATCGTGTGCTAACCACGCAGATCATATGACTCGACTTGCATTCACCAGATTGTCTCGTGGTTTGCTAAACTGCCAATTATCCTCTTGAGCTGGCCAACTTTAGGTAGAATGGTGATCCTACTAATATAAGCAACATTTTCAACCTAATTAGCGAATGGCTCTATTAATTGGGGCTTCAAATGAGCAGGGTCTACTGTACTGAGGCCTGTCATGGCAGACAGGGATGAGGTTGGGAGTTTGAAGGTTCAGCCAGGTCGGGTAAGAACTGAACACTTGAGAGAATTCAAGCCGTTTATTGTTGCCTACACAAAATATGCGCAGCTCTCGGGCAAACCAGAAACAAACCACACATTAATGCCTTCATTTACATGTGGCAATAGTTACTCGCACGTAATATATTTCCCCTAAGTCTTGATCTCGCCAAGATGGTGGAGTGACAATCTTCCAGAATGGCTATGCGTCACTGTGTGCAAAAAACAAATATGGTATTCAGGCATCTTCTTATGTACGCTATCCCCTCCTCCTCTAGTGGTCCGTGCACGCGAATATGCACGATTTTCACACACATAAAATGCGCTGTTAAACTCTCCTGCCACCCGTCTGGAACATTGGATTACGCCTTGAGAAATAAGGAAGTAAAATCTAAAGTTGAATGAATTCAATTAATTCGCACCTGTCCTTAAAACCTCTCACTCGCTCTCCTGCCCTCTCGGTGAAATTCTGCGCATCGCGTGAGGACAATCACCTTGAAGCGTTCTTCGGCTTCACTGTCGTATCTATAAATTTCAGTTTTCAAGTTCTAGTACTCACAGCGGTCGATACAGCCGCAAATGCGCAAATAAGACTGACGTAGCTATGCCGAATTCGTTCATCTGCGGGCCATCAGTCTACTTCGTATAGCATGCCGCAACTGCCTCAACACACAGTGTTGTTTTCATCTACTGGTTGCGCGGGCGGGCAAGTGTACTGTCACAGAGAAGCGCGTATTTGAAACGCAAACAGCAAGAAGTCGAGTTTAGCAAACGTACGCTTTCGATTATTCATCAGCAAGCCTTTACAATAAGAGAAGGGAGGGTAGAGTAGCAACAGGTTAAACATCCAATAAGCAGTATGGGGGAGAGGGTTGAGGGCGTTCAGCGGATACCTGCGACCGCAGAGGAGCAACCCAATTTTGTGCCCGTAAAAGTGTTTGTAGTGGCCTCCAAGGCTCCCCTGGCCGAAGACAAACTCGGTAGCTGCGTTCACACCTCCTGCCACGTCGCGTCACAGCGACGAAGCAGTAATCTATATAATGGATTTGACACCCTCTCCCTCCCCTCTCCATCCCTCGCCCCTATAGGACTAGATTTATAACCCCTGACCTCTGAACGCCCTCAAATCTCTCCCCATACTTACTGCTTATTGGATGTTTAAATTGTTGTTACTCTACCCTCCCTTATATTATTCTAAGGGCCTGCTGATGAATAATCGCAAGCGTACGTTCGCCAAACTCGAATTCTTGAATTCTTACATGGGTATCATCGCTGAATTTAAAGAATATCTTTTATCAGGCCTTGAAGCAAGAAATGGCCCCCTAAACAGACCCCCGGAATGAGAACGCCCACGCTACGTAGCATTTCCGAAAAGGATAAATATCTCCGTGTCCCAGCAACCACACAATCAGCCATAAACACAGTTGCGTAAGTGCGCTCTAACAGTGTGTGGATAGACACGGTAGGAAAGAGGAAGACGAGGCAGCTGAATTACAATACCTCCGAGGGTTGCTTAGAAAAAATGGCTAACCATGGTCCCAATTTTAAGCTTAACCCTAAACCCCACCACTAACCGAAACGTATCCCTGCCTTACCGCAAAGCCAACCTTAACCCTAAATCTTAAACTTACCCCCTACATTTAACCCAAACTATAACCATAAACCTAATCCTACCAGCCATAGCAATCGTCGCAACAACACCTGTATTGCCAATGGCTCCTGTTTTCATGCCCAGTTTTGGAGCCACAGAGAAAATTATTACCAGGGAATCTGCGTTACAACAGTACGCTTTTGAGCGTTGATTCTCTGCGCCTTAACTTTCAAGCGGTAGAAAACAGCTTTTTACTACAAACTTATCAATGGTTAAACATTATTGTCCTACCTGCTAAATGAGTATTTACTACTATCTGAGACAGGCATTTGTTTTCGATATATTGTTTTGACCAATGAATCGTCAGGTTTATGAGGTGGAAAAGTAATTGCTCTCGTGTTTGGATTTCATGATACGAAGGGGATTAGCAACCGGAACATGCGAGACCTGAGATTCCAAATCATGTTCTCTGATAATATCTTTGCTGAAATTAGTCTAAATTAATCTAAAAAAATTGAGGAAACACGTATCTGGGTTCAAAGCCCCTATCCGGTATGTCGGAATGGTTAATTTTTCAAAATGCATATATTTCTAACTGCCTTTTGGCAGCTTGTGAATAGTACGCGGTTAGTTGGCTGAAACTGATGGATTTTGCCGCAAACATTCATATTAACTTTCCACCTAGCCTAAAAAAGTTTATTGCGAAGCATATACTCACACTAAAAGCATTCATTTCTGACGAAGCTAAAAAAGGTCAGCATTGAAAATTGAATATTAACTAGAGGTCTGGGTGGCCCACTAACTAGCCGAACCCCTCGTATCTGCATCCTGCAATGGCAAAAAGTTGGTAAGGCACTATCTGGGCTTTCAGCTAGTTTATGTGCTGTCAGTATGATAAATAATTATGTAATTTATACTACTGACTTCATATTGGCAGCTTGTGAATAGTACGCGGTTATCCCACAGTGGCTGAGGCACTTCGGCCCAAATATTGGCATCAAATTTCGGTCTGCACCTGTGGACCCTCGAATATACTGATCTCCGGCAGGTAAGACATTTAGTTCTGAAGAAATTAAACGGTTACTTTTTCATAGCACACAGGGAATGCTGGGGGAACCACTGATGTACTGAACTCCTCGCAGCTGTGTCATGCAGTGGCAGAACATCGGCGAAACATGGGTCTGAGCTTGGTAAATAATAACGTAAGGTATACTACTGAATGCCTGTTGGCAGTTTGTGAATATTGTGTGGTTATCCCGTATTGGCTGAAGGACCACGGCCCAAATATTTATATCGAATTCCGGTCTGCACCTGCAAACTATCGAATATACTTATCTACTCTAAGTTGGAAAATAAGTTCCGATGAACTTAACAAGCTCCAGTACGCCTAAAAGAATGGTAAATAATTTAACATCTGAAAAGTAATATTATTTTGCATTTTGTTATTTATTATTTTGTCTTCTGTTCTTTCTAGCTAACTACGCTATGGACATAATAAAATAGCAGCGAAGAGACTAACGAAGTCTTCAAAGGGTTAAGGAGTGCCGTTAACCCAGTTAAGTAAGAAATTAAAGGGTCGAATCGCTCCTCGATGGTAATAGGCTTATTCAGGTGCTCTATGTAGCGACGTGGTTACTTCACAATTCCAGCCGACATCTCAATTCGGCCGTAGTGCACGACGAAGTTCGCCGTATACCCTGCAGCCTGGCTGGAGCAACACCGGTGACTCGCACGTGGATTAATTTATAATAATGACAGCCTTGCACAGCATCTGTCTAACTCTCCCTCTCCTCTCTCACCCTGCTGTGCCCAATGGGAACACCAAGTCAGGACGACCACAGGCAGGACCGCGTGCAGTGGCTGATAAGGCTACACAGGCCATTCTCGCTTCAGCAGTGAGTGACTGAACGAACTCGCGAACAGAAAGCCCATCCATTCTTCTACGCGTGCCTCACACACGCCTTGACCAGGGAACAGCTCGGATTCCATTTTGAATTGGAGAGGGGCATGGAGGGCACTCTGTACTGGGGGCGGAGAACCGATTTATACCGTCAGCTGGCCGCCTTCCAAGGCACGGCTTTAAGCCCACTGTGTTACATTCAACGCGCGTCACAGTGATTACAATGAGGAATATATGCGGAGTGCTGGGGAGACGAAGTCCCCCATGCTGACCACTCTTGCTCTCCAAATGCACTAGTCCGCGGTCAGAATTCTTCGGTCATCCGATATGCGATCGGGTGCGAGTGATTAGCCAGGTGCGGGTTTGCGCTTAGTTGTGCCATCGCACCTACATGTATAGGAGTTGTTGTGATTCGCAGACGCTGTGCAGTCCGATTCTTGCGTGCTGACCCAGCCAATTTTTTCACGTGTACCGTTTTAAGGGTCAACCATTCTATCTAGTCCACTGTTTATAAACCCTGGTGTAAATTTGTATTCCTTTTCATTTCTGTGAATAGTCCCATGTTAAACTTAAAAAGTCACATCGGCAAACTCGTGTTTTCGGTAACTCCTCGTCGGGTCGGTACAATTACAGGGAAATGAACATATGAGGTATTGGCAGGGTTTAAAAAGGTAAAATTGTTAATATTGATCGTTTGCACGCCGCCTACATGGTGAGATCGGCATGTAGAGGTCATTGGGACTGTGGGAATGGCGGGAGGTAGGGTTGAGTTTGGGGATTGAACATCACTGTAAAGTACGCGGAGTGAATAACTGTTATCAGAGGAAGGAGAAGTCGTGTGAACACCACCTGAAGTGGTTGTCAGCCATGGAAGAGAGAGCGCCTGTGCGAGTATCTTTTGACAGCGGTTGCAGGCACTCGTTAGCGAAGTTCACTTTTGTCCGGTAGTTAACCTGAAAGGCTTCCTTGAGGTCAACGCGGTCCTTAGTATCAACTAGATAGGTGAGGATAGAACTCCAGATTGATCTAGTTTCACCTTTGCATAACCAGATAGGTATGTGTTCACGCACCCTCTTTTCCAGGCACTGCGTTGTACGGCGAATGTATCCTGCTCCACAGGAACAAGTGAATGAGTAAATACACATTGATTATCCTAATAGACCGTTGAATTATATCGGTCAGTGCTAATTAAATAACGCTAGGCGTATGGAGTATGTAATCGCCTGCCTGTATGTCTATGTTATGTCCAAAGCAGAAGCAATGAAAAAGTCGTTAAAAAATGATAGTTTGGAATGTATTAACTGGAATGGGCAAAACAGGTCAATCATGACATTACCTTTGGTTGTCTTCAAGGTAATCGAACAACTCGTGGATTTATTACATGTACTTCAATTGCACTGGTTCTATGACCCCTTGACCACTGCAGACTGTGTTGGCTCACATTGGAGACACGCGATTGCATTATCAGTAATTAAGTACATATTTTCCCTCATGTTAATAAAGAATAGAAAAATGTCACATTAACTGATCACAGGCTTGAAGGTTAGCCAAGGTCTCGGAAGCGGACAGGATAGTCACTTTAGAAGACAAACTTTGCACTCGGGATTAAGGGTAAATCCATACCTGCTTGTTGGTGAAGTGGCGACTGCAACTTCAGCTGCCAGTGATAGCAGTATTCTGCTATAAGTAGGCGGAGTTATTTCTGTCAGTTCTGGTTATAACGTGGAGGACCCCGTTAGGCAAAAGTGACTGGAAAGCGCGGAAAAGCGGAAATCAGCTCGAAAGGAGTACTAACGTCAGGTTCTACCAATAGAAAACACGAAAAAATATCTAGACCCAGGTTGAGGAGCACAAAGTATCCATGTAACCAAAACTCATTAAACAAATAATCTGCCGAGGGGTGTGGGTTTTGGGTAAGGAAGTTCCTGTGATATTTGTTTTACGCCTAAACCGTAGGACAAACCGAAAGGGTAACTGGTACTGAGAGGTAGATCGCAAGCCAGGAGGTGAATAACGCATGAGAGACCTTTGCGCAGCCGTTTAACGTTCATTTGAAGACCGTTTGCAGTCCCACTGACTAGATATAGGCCCTAATCACGTATTCTCTCCAGAAAAGTCAATATTCTGACTCCGATAATGACCTTCCGGGCTTCCCATGGATATTCTTGATTTCCCCGCAGTTCCCTTCCCTGATGAGAGCCTCACACGCTCGTACATTGCGGGTGCACATATCTCATACTTAATTTTCATTATACCTGTCCTTTTCACACTGCTGTACTTAGTCTAGCTGTTTTCACGGAAACCAGCTTTTGGAGCCACTGTTCACAGCTCACTTCCATAATTCGCTTCCGCTTAGTTCACAAGTACGTAGACAGTTATGCTGCTCTCGCTCGATTTTAAAGCTTTCAAACTAACACTCATCCTGCCGTTTCCTAGTTTATTTTACTGATTTCCAATAGGTCGCTAGAGGGATGGATGTGAAATTACAGTAACAGAAATATAAGCTGACCTGTTAATAAAACACTCTTAATAATATCTCTATGACACACAAAGCCTGCGCAGTTCGAAAGGCAGCGAAAGGATCACGTGTTTACAAGATAATTGGGCTGTTCATCTTAGCTTTATTCTATGCCCGCGATCATCGCACACCATCTAATGGCACTGAAGGTAGACAACTAATATAATAATAATAATAATAATAATAATAATAATAATAATAATAATAATAATAAGCAGAAGATTATGATGAAGAAGAAGAAGAAAAAGAGGAAAGAAGCAGCAGCAACAGAACAAGAAGAAGGTTATTTGCTCGCCGGAATCATAGCTTTATTCGTGAGAGCTTTCGAATCCTAATGAGTTAGTCGGGTGTACTGCATCACATCCCATGTCAAAATTGCCACCTTAACTACAGAGGACAGACTGGACGTATAATTGGCTCGCGCACACACGAGCAAAAGCATGCTTTTAGGCGGTTTGGGGGCTAATCACAAGTGGCCGTCCACACCTGCGAAACGAGTCATGAGTTTAACTTTGCAGCCACGAAGGTAACAGCCCACGCCAAAAGCCAGAAAAGCTGACAATTGATTGAAGTCCGGGCCTCCGGTGAAAACTCAGCCAATCGATTTATCGATCTGGCGCTTGAATACATACTGTTGCTTGTTTTTGTTACCGCTTTTATCTCTGAAGATGAACTCCAGGAAGAGTTCGAAAGCTCAGACGAATAACGCCATAATTCAGGCCAGCGAACAACCTTCATATTCTCTGCTTATACTGGAATGCGAACATACGCCTCTGTACGGCTCTGGTGTCCATTTAAACCAAAATGGCAGAAAGTGTCCCTCTTATAGCAAATGGGCTAGAAGAACGTGGGGGTCTCAGTTTGTGGAGATATCCTCTTCTTGAACCATTCCACATAGCCAGAATGAATCGATCTCAGCGCCAGTTGAAAAAGTGCCCATTGTTGAAAGCATGACCTTTGCCTCACTGAAAAAACTGATGTTAAAATAAGGCCACTATGGCATGCTTGTAACTGGAAGGTGATTCCCTGTGGGTGAACTATTTCTCCAGAGTCATGGGCTCTGTGCATTCCAACGGATGATCAACCAAAACCTCATAAGACATGCTAAATCACTTCCCTTCCACGTTATCGGCCGCATGCGTTAGAGGTCATATTGGCCACCTTGAACGTTTTGCTCCCTTTCCGCTGTGCGCTGGACCAATTAAATAATCTTCTGCAACAATACCTACAGTTGTCGCACACAATTAATTTTTACAAGGATCCCACAGACGAGGTAGCTCTTTCGCTGGTCTCTTTGAAAGTTGAAATTTATTTTTAAGTGGTTGAAATGTTTGCATTTTCTACACAGTTTTTACACGGGTTATATGGTCTCTACGTGACCCTTTGCGGGGTTATGGTTCCTTCTTTCGAACTTAGTAGTTGTTTGGGCTTAATGTCAGTAGTAAAATTGTTACGCCCATTTTGAATTTACGGACCCAAGAATAGTTATCTTGGGAGGCAATGTCTGACCAGCATAGACTCAGTCGAACGTTTATCTATAGGTTAAATAAACAAACACCTCCACATATCCGATGTCCGGATCTGTCGTCCACTTCTCAGTTGCGTTAATTCAATTTTTGGATATGGTAGGTGATGCTGAAAGCCATCCGATGCGCCAGTAAGGTGACAAGGATTAAATATGCAGCCTTACTGAGGACGTAGAGCACAGGAAGACGGCTTTATCAGTCGGGATTTTACGGCGTGGTAATTAACTAAATATGTGAAAACCATTTGAAAAACTCGAAGTTATGCAATATGTTCTTTTTATTACTCCAACGAGGGATCGGAACAGACCGTTCAGTTTGAAAGCTACGGAGTAAGAGCGAGCGAATGGGTGGAAATTAGGTAACCCAAAGTTATTGGTTAAAAAGGCCGGATTGGGCAAGTGTATGTGATAAGCAAACTGAACCCTAAGCTAACCTTAAACCTAAAGCTAGCCCTAACGCTACCCGCAAACATGTTTGTAAGCATAATCTCTATCATAATCCTATTATACTACGCCTACTTAAATGAAATCGATAGGCATGTTATTATAAGATAACCTGAAGGGCATTAGTGGATGAACGCTTCACCGATCGGTTACGGGACTCACTTGTCCCCTTCTGCCTTGGGGCTCACACTCGAGCCCACCAGCAGCAGCACAGCGACTAGTAGTATAGGCAGATGATTGAGTCCCTTAACCGATCGGTGAGGTGTCCATCCGCCAATGTCAGTATTCCCGATATAAACTTGCAAGCCAACGAGCCTGTGGCTCAATGGTTAGAGTGTTGGATTTCTAAGCAAAATGTCACGGGTTAGAGCCTCGGGTGGTCACCCAACTGGGGTTGGGTACGGCTGGCTGATGACCGTTAACTTACCAAAAATGGTTATTCCAATCTCGCTTATTCTTGTCGGCAATGCTCAGAACCTAGGGGGCACACATTCAGTCGTCGCCTTAAAATGACTCATTTATCCAATAACTGAAGTCAGACTTCTTGAGGATAACCTTTACTCACTTCGCAGATGTATGCTTTAGTTGCCTGAACTTTAGTTACTTGCATGTGACCGTGAAAGGCTTAATTAATATTTTAAATATATATATATATATATATATATATATATATATATATATATATATATATATATATATATATAGTGTGGGGCTCACCGATCTGCTTAAGGAACATGTACGTTCCGTTGTGCCCTTGAGCTCAGACTACAGCTCTCGCAGGCGGTCGCATAGCGACGTTTAGCATATGATGAAATGGAAACGACAAAGATAAGGGAGACCGGAATGGCCATTTCTGGCTTATTAGCTGTCATCAGCCAGTCATACCCAATCCCAAGTGTGGCACACCTGGTAGAGCGTTCGACTCAAATACCAAAGGTCGTGGGTTCGAATCCCATGTGTGCCACACTTGGGATTGGGTATGACTGGCTGATGATGGCTAATAAGCCAGAAATGGCCATTCCGGTCTCCCTTGTCTTTGTCGGTTCCATTTCATATATATATACTAGTTCTGCCAGTAGACCCGAGATTGGTGAGCTCGTTGGGGTACCCTTAACCTGTTGATAGAAATTTCCATCGAATTTACAGTAGTTATTGAGAGAGAGCCTAAGCATTTCTGAAGGGTGCTGTATTGGGATGTCGATTGGGTTATCTTGCAGGCACTGAGTTACACTCTCACTGATCAATTCATGTGGTATTGAAGAAAACAGGGCAACTACGTCGAACGATAGAATACACTCATCATGACTTACTTTAAGGCCGTGGATCTTCTGGAGGAATGCCTGAGAGTTTTTAATGCTGTATTGTGATCCAGCGGTGAGGTGCTTCAGATGCCGGTACAAAAATTTAGCAAGGTTGTAAGTGAGCGATCCATTGAGTGGTACTATGATCCTCAACGGTGCACCAGCTTTGTGCACTTTTGGGAGGCCAAATGCACGTGCAATGTGTACATCCGGTGCAATTACCTCTGTCCCCATCCCGCATCGACGACCATTACGTTTACCGTCTACAGTCGCATTTACTTGCCATCCCCCTTCGCCTCCGACACAGGGAGCCCTAACAGCCACCCCCTAACCGGCCCCAATCCAATTGTGTGCCCATTCCTCACACCCCAGTTGATTGTCTATCCTTGTCTGTCCTGTAGCACAGACTGGTCATCCGACCATTTCATTTCTTCTCTGTTCATTTCGTCTGACGACGGGTTGGTGTGACCAACTTGAAAATTCACGAGTACAACTATATTTTCTGACGAGCCTTTTTTCTTCACTATATCATCTCGAAATGCAGAATTATATGCCCGAAAAAGACAAGAGAGACTTGAATGGTCATTTCTGGCTTATAAGCCATCATCAGCCAGCCATTCGCAACCCCAGGCGCTGCGGCACCCGAGGCTTGAACTCGCGACCTGTTGGGCAGAAGTCCAACGCTCTACTCACTGCGCCACTATATCACTAGCCGCTCTGCGGCTGCTGCGCGGGCTGTAGAGTGAGCCCCAAAGCACAGTGGGATGAGTGAGTCCTGTAACCGATCGGTGAGCACCCAACTACAATATATATATATAAGCTTTTTCTTTTGCCTTCTCGAAATAAAAAGAGGCTTGGTAAAATAAAACTTCAAATAAATCCGTGAGTATAACTGTCGGAGTTGGAAGCATCTCAATTCTTCCCATCCTGCCTTGCAGTCCTTATGCTGCTGATAAGTTGTCCTACTCAAATTTACTTTCGAAGATGTGACCTGCATTTTAGAGATGTATCTAGTAACCTTTTGGTATTTTCATGATGCTATTTTTTTTTGCAGCAAATCGCCATCTCTTTCATTTTATATCCCTGTAATGTTTTATAATTTTCGATCCATATAGTCAAATGGCTATCTAATGAGATGTAAACCGAAAGTTTAAAATGTGGTTTTTATCAGAAAAATCTATGTTAGTGGGGTTGAAATATGACTTAAAATGCAGCATAATCCCCAAGTATTTAAGTCATGTCAGAGGACCGCCTTTATACTGTACAAACAGGATTACTTGAAAAATCTATATTTCACCAGCGGATATTCGATGCATTAAGTAATTAAAATAAATTTTATAGAAAACATGCAGAAACATATTTGTTCGAACACTCATTTCATAGAAAATTACTTCCTAAAATTTCCTACTTGAAGAAAGGGTAACTTGCTGTTTTAAAAGTTTCTGCTTATGCGATCTTTAGGACTATAAAATATTTATTTATAAATCATCGTGTCTGTCCGTTCATTCATGTAAATGTGAAGTCTGCAAAATGTTCTCGGCAAGTGTAAAATTTTATGAAACTCCAAATACGAGTTGAATAGCTGGTTGGTTTCAAAATTATTCGGAATATGAAATTTTTTAATACCGACTGGTACCCTTTTTGAAGTACAAAGTGTGAAGCAGACCTTATTTGCTACCAACTTATTAAAAGAAGAACTAATTCGCAGAAAATATACTGCAACTTTTAAGAAAATCTAAAATAAATAGGGAAATGTAATGCTAATTAACTAGTAATGTTTAAAGGTCGTTTTGTGTGCAAGCGACCGAAACGAAGCTCATTTAAATGCGAGCATCCTGATATTATTGAAATAGCTGGGGAATATTTTGTTTGATAATTAGTATTAAAAGCCATACATTTCAAAACTTGAGTTAATATGTGACAAAATTGCACATCTATTGTATTTTCAAGTCGCTTCCACTTTAAATGTCTAACAAACAATTGCGAATTCCTAACGACAGAAATTCATGTCGGAATCTGCGCAATCTGTTTTAATATACCGCAGGAATTGACAAGAATGCGTTTAGGGAAGTACAGGAAAATTTCGATTCCTCATTAGCGGCATAAAAATTGAAGAAAATCGCCTACCGACAGCCTTTGTACGCAACTTTATTTCACATATCGAGTATTGCTCAAATTTTGGAAGTGTAAGCCATATAAATCTTTCAAAACTGCTGGAAAGTTTAGCGATTTACATTATAGCATAGGCAGATGTCCTTTGCGCTTTAAGAGGCTTCACTTAAAAAAATACTTTATTTTGTTTAATATAGGTTTTAACAGTATTCACAATATTCTCGACGCTGTCTTCTTAAAGCATGCTTAAAGAAGATGCTCTGGAAAGTGTTCATTGCTAAGCGAAACATTTTTGTATAGTAACTGGTCGGCAGAGAAACATATGGAAATGTTTAACCATTTCTGTGTGAAGGGGAAGGCCATGTGTGAATCTTAAGAGGGATAAATAACAACGTAAGGCATGCACAAACCCTTATTCCCTGCGAAGCTACATACTTTAAGCCAGTGCGTCCAGTTGGGAGTTGCACAAGCAGCGTGTAAGTCTTTGAATTGTTTATTTCGATGAATGGCTCCAACACAACAAAGTATAAATATTTAAAGGTAATCTTTACTGCATGGGTGGTTGCATACATCCCATGAAATTCGCAACGTTGAAGACCAAAACGTTACACAAATTTTTACTCATTTTGTCTGCTGGTTCATTAATTATCTTGAAGTCATTTATTACGCACGATATCTATGCACTTATTTCACATTATTTTGACTCCTGCCAAATGTCTTATTCGTTATTTTACCGCTTTTGCCTCAGCGACTCGCAATGCTTATACTAGATCTCAGTTAACCTAACTGCGAAAGACTTGGCGGCATCAAAAGGCATTCGGAAGCAAGTGCAATGCTTGTGAAGAGCCTGTAGTTGCTTAAAACTTTGAATGTAGCAGACACAGGATAACTAAAGCACTGGAATAAATGCCGGCTAAGAACTAACTGATCATAAATGTTAGTTACGTCATAACTTCCACCTAAACAACATAAAAGAAGAACGAGTAAATGGAGGGAAATGTATGGAGGATCAAGGAAACCACTATATATGAAAATGATACATGATACAAGGAAAGGTGAGAGTTTCGGCATACAAATAATTAATCTAGGTGGGAAGGTTCCACCGTCATGCCAGATAAGCAGCTGATTGGGCGTGCAACGCTGTCGGCAACTGCGGGAAAGCGGCGTGGGAGTGCTAACGAAAGAGCTGTTAAGAGTCTTGTGGAGGTTTGTCAGCGATTGTGAAAGAAAGGGGTACCGGCCATTCTCATCAACACTTGATCCTACCTTTTTAATCCTACACCCGCGACAAGAGCGTTGTCTTCATTCAAGCAATTCAGTCCTTTTTGTGAAGCTTTATAATCCAACGCTGTCTCTGAAAACTGGATAGGCACTGATTGGATTTCATAAGTTGAAGAAGGTAGGGGGGGCAAGTAATGATTAAATTCACTGCTCCGGTTGATGTTCTGTACCTCGTTTGCTAAGTGTTTTGGCTAAGTTAACCCCTTGAAATTCCTCTCGTGGGGTAATATTTCATCGAGAGCAGCGAGTTTGTCACATTTTGATCAGATAAATTTTGCAAATCTTATAAAACTCGTATTACTTAAAATCTTCATTTGTTATTGGTGGGGATTGCTGGACGTTTCTTATATATGTAGAAGCTTTAAAAGAAAGTTAGGCCAAAAAGCAGCAATGTTCGATGTCATGAAAACCTGGAATTTTTCTGGAGCCCTGTCTACGAAGATATGCTACAGGTCAGCCCAAGTCGTTCAGTATCTAAGAATTCGTCTAGACAACCTAGGCAAACCGCTTCCCCCACCAGTAGAAACTAATTTCTCAACGGTCCAGCCATGTAAGGCAATATTACCCCAAACACCCCGCTATGAAAATGACGAACTCTTTGAACCATCCACTAATTGGTTGAAAGGGCAAAAATTGCAACATCCGCGCTGCACGCCATTGAGAGAGAAATAAGGGAGAACGAATTTTTGGAACATTCATGAGGCTGCGGTTGGAATACCATAAGTCTGTATATCATTAGCCATTAAAGATCGGAAAATTATCGAAAGGGCTCAAAGTATAGCCATCAAATGGATCAACGTTTAAATCTCCTTTTAAGATGCAAAGCACCGAAAAAACCATACCCTTCGAGCACCAGCCCCGCCTGGCCCCCTCTGGCCCAGGGGGCCAGGCCAGGCTATGAGGGGGCCTTGGATTTATAGGGAAATGTGAGGAAATGTCATAGTTTCATCTCAAATTGTAAAGGGAATGGACTGATGCCTGGCTTTTGAAGACTTTTTTGAGTTGCCTACCGTGATAAATCGCTCAGGTCATCCATTAAAACTGCGTGCTCAGAATGCAAGGCAGGGTGTACGAAAGTTATCCTTATCTGTCAGAGTGGTCAAATCATAAAAAGGTCCTCTGCGCAGATTTTGTGGTGTCAAGATTAATGGAAAACTCCTTATCGGAAATTTGTTTGATTTAAGTTCAAAAGGGAGTCCGAACGATGAGGATTGGACAAAATTCATCAGAATCAGCCCAACTTGTACTATTTTAGATTCCTCTTTAAACTATTGCAACATGCATAATTTATGTATACATTGCAAACTACGCTAAGTTTCAAATAGGGTACTGAAATGCTCAAATCTATTTTCCCTCGATAAACGGAGAAAAACTGAACTATGAAATTTCATAGTTTATTTACCATAAGAAGTTGCAACATGGAGCGCGTAACGTTGCCTGCTAAAAATACTGTCAGATTACCTTTTAGCGCTTGATATGCAGCTTTTCTTACGTTTGAAGCAGTACCACTCCTATAAACCAAACGAAAGCAACTAAATATTCAGAATCATTGAATAGTTTAGTTTCTTGGCTAAGTTGAGTAAAGGAAGCTTGCATAAACTGCATTACCTTGACAAAAAAGTTCTAATACTTAAAAGAAATACACCACGTAAGCGAAGAGTGTTTTAACTGGAAAGTTAGTGAAGGTTATGAGTCAAAACTGTCAGTTTGACTACCACTTTAATTTAGGATAACACAGCAGTGTTTTACCAACCTCAAATTCTATCGCGTGTCTTGCCTTCTGTGACCTTTGCCCGCTAGGTCATTTACTGGGATGCGTTTTGTCTCTTCTTGGTGGCTGCTGGCTTGGCATAATTTCCGCTATTGTTTTAAGCTGCTGACGGGCCATTTTCGCTTCAACCCATTTATTTTACAATAAATATTATCTCATTTTAAGTTGTAGGGTCGTGCAATATTGTAACTGCAATGGTATTGCTTAGTTAGCCACAGTGTTATTAGCCGCCCCACAGAAGAAAATTATTCATGTGTCAGTTAATACAGGTCAATAAGAATTTTAAAACTTTTGGGATCAAATTAAATGTGGCAATTGCGATGGCTTATCCTACCCATGGGTAGGATGGGTACTGGCCAGCACTTAAATTTATGATATCAACTTTAGACGGCTTTTATAGTGACGGGGATTTAACATATTCCCAGTCTATGAGGCTGATGTTGAAGGAATTTATGTAAAATGGAATATGGACAGGGCTGTGAATAGTTGATCTTTGTGAAGAAGAAGTCACTATCACTAGAGGAAGAGCTTTATTAGGCTGATGTTGTGGATTCTAACCTTTATCTGACTCTGTCTTTGGTGATGGATCCCAGTAAGCATCCGAAACTTTAGGCCAATGAAGCTCTTTTTCCAGTGATCGTGTCTCCTTCACGACTACTTCCTGGAACTTGCCTTTTCGCTTTCATTAGCAAGTTGATCTTTGTGCTATCGGCTACGAAGCTTCGGGGGAAAAAACATTATTTTAATGACTGTAGTACCCCTATCACCAGTGCAGGGACGTATTCACGTGCCTCTTTAAATACGTCGCTGAAAATATGTGCGGTAATTTTTGTGGTTTGTTTTGTCTGTGTTGTTACATAGTGTATAAGGGGCGCGAATGTGTATACACTTTCTTCGAAGCTACGAAACGTAGTCGTAAGTGATGACGTTTTTGCGTAGTTTAACAAATGTTTTTAAAAAAAGAGCAAAGAATTAAAGCTTGGCTCGATCGATTGAATAGCCAGCATGTATGACACGTTAAAAGCCTGTCCCATTTGAAAGCTTAAAGGACCGATCGGTGGCAGTGTTGATAGTTATCATAAAACGTAATTTTTGACTAATGAATATTCCAATGATGGATTACCAAACGATCAATTACGCACTCACACATCTTAGGGTTCAATCGCCACAGTGAAAAATCCTTAGTGTTTCCCTAGGTCGTCTCCGAAATCCGCTGCGAACCATTTCGAAGGCTTTTTGGGTAAGTTGAAACAATGGCTCCTACCAGGTAGCCAATCATCGGTCTTAGGCCCCTAGAATAACTTGTGCAAACCTGTAAGAAGCTGGTTTCATTCTGCACAAGGCTTTTTGCGTTCAGTTACCTGGTGCTGATATGAGTAGCACAATTTTTGAGGATTTTTATTACTTATGTATCTCACAAGGCTTGTTCGTTTATTTTACCTGTTTCCTACTCTTCAATCACATACACGCACAACAGTTCGACCGTCGTAAACATTTTGTGCCTCAGAGCGTGGTGGATGTAGGACAAGGACTTGCTTTCGTCCCTCACATAACTGGGCACAGTGGCAAGACACAGTCAGGATGACCATAGGCGGGACCGGGTCTAGTGGCTGGCTAAGCTGAACAATCCTTGTCTCATACGACCGGGTCTCCGCATGATACACCAGGTTTTGCCGAAGGAGGCACATCGATTCCATTTAAGTGGCTCTGAGGCCTTCTTCGGAATAAGTTGTTGAGCCTTTTTGTCCGCCCTGAAGGACCGAGTTAACTAGCCTGCTAAACCATGGCGTTTAGCGCATTGTGATATATTTGAACGTTTCAGATTTATTATAGTGTAAATGCACTGAAGTACCATGCGGATGGATTCCACAGGGTTGACCTCACTCTCCGTCTTCACATGCACTGGTCCACTGTCTGGGCTAGTCAGTTATGTTCTGCCGTGATTGGGCTCCGTGGCTGACAGAGTTTCAGTCAGACATACGCAAGAACACACCATGCCATGCATTCCAATGATTGACTCGAACCTCATAGGTCAGACTGCCATTAAAAAGGTACCATTGAGCGTGACTATGTCCTTCACCCAGTCACCCCGCATACGCACGTGCGTCCGATTCGTTATAGTGAGAAAAATGCGCTGAACGTACCGTAAGGATGGATTTTCCAGCGTCGGCTCCACTTTTTGCTCTCCCATGCACCAGTAGACTGTCTGCGTCCGTCACCCAGCCGGTGATGGGATTGGGCACGGTGGCTATCGCAGTGGGAAGGTCTACACTTGGGTGTGCTACCACACGCGCTAGTACGTTTCATGTCTGTCTTCGCTATTTTCACTACACCAGTGTATTTAGTCTTCACATTTGCCCATCCGGTCATCTTTACATATAAGACGGTGGCCATTAAACCAACACAGCCAACCACACTACGCATTTAGACAATGCCTGAACGTGCGTCCTACAATTATTTTGGATTTGTCTTTGCCAATACCAGTAGCTCTTTGGTTCGCGTGCAGAGGGACCTATATTTCATGTCAGCTACTGCTCCAGCTCACCTATGGTCGTCGGTCCTCAGTTTGGCCACTGGCATCTGAATAGGCAGATAAACTGAAGTCTTTAAACGGAAGCCAAACGTCCGGCTACGTAGTTTTTAGTTGGTTCTGTTAAAACTTTATACCCTCCTGCCACTGCGCTTCCCTCCCCGTTTTCTCCCCTTCAGGTCTATTTTCTGAAAATGTAGACTAGACAAAGCTATTTCGGATCCACCGTTGTAGGTTCTAACAGCGCTTATTTCCGTGTTTGTAGTACGAATTTCAACCTCTGACTTCTTATCCTAGTTACTAATGCTTTTGTTTTCGATGGAAAGAGTTTGCAGGTTGACAGTTTCCTAGGAATAGTCCAGAAAATCGCATAGAATGTGCAATTTATGTTTTCCTTTTCTCCTTTTAATTTCTTGTTTCTCAGATGCTTTCACGCCTCCTCTTCCTCAGAAGACTTACAGTGCACTCTGTCGGGCGTTTTATGTCCACCGGTAAGCTGTTGTTCTTTTTTTTTTCACCGGCGATCTTAGGATGGTATGAGAATATCCTTATTAATCGGACGGGTCAATCAAACGCCGTCGGGTTGATAACCCTCAACAGGCCTGAGACCCTGAATTCGCTCTCTTCTAACCTTCTACGCGAGCTCGCTTCTGCGTTGGAGACATTGAAGGTAGAAGAGTCCATAAAGTGTCTAGTGATCACCGGCAACGAAAGAGTTTTTGCTGGTAAGCAAGTCGTTTTTCATTGCTTTTAGACACTTCTTCACAGGCTTCATATTCTAGCCTGGCTCTTAGCATTCAGTTCTGATGCACATTTTATTTCGTTACCGGGAGGTTGTGCTAAATGAGTCTGGCTTCTAATTTCCAGCTTTGTCATGGGGCTCGTTCCGATTTCACGTCTGATCCCTCCTGGCGTTTTAAACGCCTGAAACAGGTATTAGCTAGCTGTTTGTACTTACGGCATCGAATGACTATCCCGCTTCAATTCCAACTCAAATCTTGCTTCGCCACAATTGTTTTTTTTTTCCGGATACTCTGTTTCGAATTTAGGCTTAACAACTGTTGACAGGTTTCCAGGTTTACGTGTTTTACTCCAAATTTGCTTTTTCCGTATTTATTTTTCTAAGCTGGTGCTGACATTGGGGAATTTTCTGACCTCTCCTACGCCGACATCTATAGTCGCGATTTTTTCGCCTACTGGGAGCGTTTGACCGCATGCAAGAAACCGGTAATTGCTGCCGTTAACGGTATCGCTCTGGGCGGAGGTTGCGAGCTTGCAATGATGTGTGATATTATCTATGCCGGTGAGAAGGCCAAATTTGGTCAGCCCGAAATTAAATTGGGCCTCATTCCAGGTGCTGGGGGCACACAACGCCTGATTCGGGCTGTTGGCAAGTCTCGAGCCATGGAGATGATCCTGTCGGGTAGGTACAAAACAATTTTTAAAAAACTGCGTGCTACCTGCTTGTATAGGTTCATAATTTGTTTTTTTGTTTTCTAGGTGAAATGATCACCGCTCAGGAGGCTGCAGCAGTGGGTCTCGTTAGCCGCGTTTATCCAGTCAATGAGGTCGTCGACAGGGCTATCAGTCTGGCAGATAGGATTTCTCGGTTCTCTAGTCTGGCCCTTCGTGCCGCGAAGGAATCGGTTAATGCTGGTACGTTATCTAACTGCCGCCCTTCCCCTTTGCTCTCACGTGGTTCATTGCCATATTAACATATTTTTTTACTGTTTTGAAGCTCACAACACCACCTTATCGCAAGGCCTGGAGTTTGAAAGGCAGTCGTTCTTTGGGTGCTTTTGCCACTGTAAGTTGTCTGTTATTTCTGACTGTAAAGGCGTTTATATCGCATTTTATTTACTTTCTCAATCCATTATACTTGAAGACAGTGGCGGCCATTGGCCTGCCTTCTCTGTTCGCGCTGATAGTCAACTCATTTTCATGAATAACTACTGGTTAAGAAGGTAGCAATTTTTTCAAAGCCTTTTTATCGAGACTTCCTGGAACAAATTTGTTTTTGGCTGAAACCGTCGACTGAATTGAACTTTTCTGTTGGTAGCTAATTACTGCGTTCGATGTTGTTGAGATGTGCCATTTTAATTTTGTTAATCTCATTTTATACATTATGAGATGTGGCTAAACCCTGGCTTAGAGGGTTTTGCTATACTTGATCGTCACCGTAGCGGTCCTCTTGCCCATCAACTTAAACTTTGACGAGGTTTATGTCCTGCGTCCACGTGGATTCAGCTAACGCCGCGTTTGTGATAAGTTTGGTCGATTTAGGTAGGTTACGGACTAGTGTTCGTATTGAAGAGAAGCTGAAAAACGCACATTTAGATTGTTCACCATCAGACCTGTACAAAAAAATGAAAACTAGTAACATCCCTAACGGGGAAGAGGCGTCTAGACATACAAAACAAGAGGAAAGGAGTTTTCATCTTTCGATGTTCAACCGAGATAGATCTGATGACAACTAATCGAACATCTCAGTTTGCTCGTTTGGACACTTTAAACGTTGATTGCGGACAGCCCGAAGACTCCTTGATACTCCTATTGCCAACATTCACGCCGGTTGCCCACTTGTGTGTCGGATGAGTTCTTTCGGAATGTTTTTATCTGCTCGCTTCTGGTTCCATGTCGCGATTCCCCGTCCCGCCTGCCTATGGACATCGTTTTTTTAGTTTTCGCACCTTTTCAAGCCTCTACAATTCATTTTTTTCTTCTTCAGAACGACTCGAAGGAGGGCATACAAGCCTTTATTGAGAAGCGTGAGCCAAAATTCACGGACTCCTAAGGTGCTGACTCTCATCCGCTTTCCGGTGGGGCATGCCTTCGTGCCGCTCTCATTTTCAATCAGGGATTCTGTTACTTTTTTCTGACGTCTTTTGTGTATACCAAAGCCTTCGATTACAGTATTTTTTGCCTTTTCTCATTTGTATTTTTTTCTGGGAGAGGGGGAGGGCAAGGATATTGCGCCTCATTTCCTCTTAGTGTCCCAACCGAATCGACGAAATCAGGGGTTTTATTATGTGTTACGGTTGTCTATCCGGCAGCCTCTGTTTCTGGTGAATGTGCACGTCTATTTAAATCTCGAACCCCAGTCACTAAGCCGGTTTGGTGCTCAATAACGGTGTCAGGCTGTGGTCATGCTGTTCGTTATCAATGGCGTCTAAAAAGATCTTCGGTCCTTGGACTTGTTTTAGTCTCGTGACGCGTAAGGATTGTGCTACCCTGTTTAGCATCACCGCCAAATTCTGGTTGATGACTTCCCTCGACTGCTGCGTGAGCTTGGTTTTATAACATGCAGCTTGTAAGTTAGCCGATTGCGGGAAACTTCGACAGCAGCATCTGCCTACGGCTGTGGATGATAAATCGTCTAATGGCTAGTTCTATAGGCGCAGTCACTCAAGGATCGACGCTGTTGACAAGACCCTCCCTTGGTTTGAAATTTTCCCACCGCTTGTCTCCAAAGACTTGTGGGCTGTTGTAGTGGTGATTCGTTGCCAAACTTCTCTCAGCCTTGGTCTGGACCTCGAGTGCACAGTAGTTATGGATCCCGGGGATTCGCACATAGTCTCTACTCGCACTCAGCAATTTCTAGGGTTTCCGTTCACCCATTGATGGAAAGAGGAGTATCTTCCACTGTGAAACGAAGGAGTCCCTCCTGTTGGCTGCTGTATCCGTCAAATCGTCTGAACTCCTTTAATTGAGCTGCCGAATTTAAAGAATTGGTTACGTAGGGGCTCAAATTTGACAAGCATGCAACATAGTCCCAGATTATATTGTGTGTACGATGGCATACCTGCTTCGTTGTAGGGGTTTTTTCAATCAATATTGGTTAATTATTTAAATCCCTAGTAGGCACTTTTCACGGCTACGAGAAAGTCCGCATTATTAAGACATACTCTTGCAAAATTCATTTCAATTAGTTGATTTACGAGGATCGTTAGCAATATATTTGCTGATGATCCGACTTTTCCGGGCTTTCGAATGCATTTTTATTTCTGTTTTAGTTAAGTATGACTATTTACAAGTTTTCGACGTTTTAACTTGTACATGCGAGTTTGCTAAAAGCAGTTACATAGTTCCTTTGCCTTAACTTCGAGGATGGGGGCTAACCGATCGTGTTACGCGGCATAACAGTCCTGTCATATCTTTGGGCTCAATACAGTGCCTATAGCGGTCAGTAATATAGAAACATAACATTATGCGAAAGATGTAGGGGACTGGAATGGGCATTTCTGGCTTACTGATCGTCATCAGTCACCCAACCCCAGGTTTTGCGACACCTGAGGCTTGAACCCGCAATCTGTTTTTTGGGGGTTCAATGCTCTAACCGTCGCTCGATGTTTAGAACGTTGGAATTCTAATCAACAAGTCGGGGTTTATAACCTCAAATAATGCACCACCTTAGGTTGGGTATGACTGGCTGATGACGGCTACTGAGTCAGAAATGGCCATTCCAGTTTAACTTGTTTTCCTTAATTCTTATAATGA
Source organism: Schistocephalus solidus (assembly GCA_017591395.1). NCBI lineage: Eukaryota > Metazoa > Platyhelminthes > Cestoda > Diphyllobothriidea > Diphyllobothriidae > Schistocephalus > Schistocephalus solidus. Next base: position 174,479 of record WEDG01004562.1, read on the forward strand.
CTGATTTACCGACTTCTTCTGTCGGTTACAATAGGGGCGCCCACAGATAACGTCAGGGAAGATACGCGTCTGCTGTGTCTTGGGGCTCAATTTTATTCTTCTTATATTACTGGTCATTGTTAAGATGCTGGTTGAACGTAAGATTGAGTCCTAAGGTGGATGAATTTTCGTTGATTGGCTACAGGACTTACTCTCCCGTTCTGAATCGAGGCTCACTCTAGAGCTCGTATTGTATTACCGACGAAAACAAAGGAGACCCTCATGCCCGTTTCTGACTTACTTACCATCATCGTTTAGCCATACACAACCCCAGGTAGTGCCCCACCTGAGGCTCTAACCCGCGACATTTTGGTTGATGATGGCTAATAAGCCAGAAATGGCCATTCTGATCTCCCCTGACCTTATTGATAATGTGCTTCTGCGCATGGTAGTAGCCGCTGTGCGGCAGCTGGGGATGACAGCAACCACAGATTTTGCACCATCTGAGGCTCGCACCTAATGATTAGAAGTTCAACGCTCTAACTATTGAGTGATTTATATGTTATATTCCCGATTGCAAGGGGCGGGAGGAGTCCATGGCTCTATGACCAACAGGTCGCGGATTCGAGGCTCAGCGCTTGAAAAACCTTGGGTTGGGTATGGTTGGCTGATGACGATTAATAAGCCAGAAGTCGTTATTCCAGTCTCCCTTTGTCTGTGTCAGTAATCTTATTACGTTTAAACTTTCCTAAATTGTCAACTATACCCAGCAATGCGAGCAGAATGCTGACAAAGACGGAAACTGGAGTGAATATTTCTAGCCTCACACCATTAGCCTAAATTTTGACGATCGGAACACATCGAGTGATTTCATAGTGAACTTAAGAACCCTGGCCCATTAGACGACAAAAAGAAGTATAGCAGGCACTCAAACGTGCGTTCATTTTTCCGAAGGAAATACTTCATTCCTTTCTCATATTAACCTTTAAGGATAAGTAACGTATTACTGAAATATCAGAAATATAGTCGGCTAGATCGTAATATGTGACCCAAATCATGGAGCACAGAATAGGTCAGAGAGCAATACAGACTAGTGGTAATAGGATTTTTATGGATGGGGTTAAATGATGAACAAGAGAGCGCCAACTTAATCCTAACCCTATCCATTGTTTTTGTTAGAATTCGTTGAGGGTGAGTAGGGCCGCACAATAGTTTGTTGGCCTGAAAAGTGTGCAGATTGCGAGATCCGGTGGCTTCACCTTATGCCGACCAATATGCGCAATATCATTCCTAGCTGACCTGACCAACTTTATATTCAAACCTTTTATGAAGGTAAGATCGTTCATTATTAAACTTAAATGGATGCGTTTTGAATCTACCACGGCGTCCTAATAGTTGCCGCTTTTGAAAGTTTCCATTTAACCCGATTCTTCGGTCCTCCTACCACCAACGAAATATTGCATGACCCTTGTAGCCTTGCACTGAATGCTAACCTAACGAGTACAATGCATAGAGTTGGAGTTGCGGTGGCATTTAGTACGGTTGAAGCTTACACGCTGACCTTTTCGTTGCTCCCTGAGTTGGGTCACATATTAGCTTCTTTCCAAATAGTCTATTGTCCGTGTTTTTTAACGAACAGTAAGGAGCCGTGTGCAAGCGCCGCAAGAAGGCCAATTAACTATAAACTACCGAGTAAGACTTCCCAGGCGGTCATACGGCATCTTAATTGTAAGCTGGTTTTATATATATCACGGAAGTTACCTGGAGACTGCTCCGTCCAACTAACCTGTTTTTAACAGAGACTATCGGACTCGGAAATTTAGGTCCAAGAGCGGTCAAATCGATAACTTGAATTAGTGGGCACACAGACCTTCTCCACCTGTCACATTACCGGCGGAACTGCACTGAATAAACATAACACGCAGCACTGTGCCTGACAGCCTACATTGAGTGACCAAACTCATGCAAAGTTGGGCCAAAATTCTGAAAGGCCTTAAGGATTATGAAAGCTTTATTTAAGAGGGGTTGTGGGGTTAAAAACTGGGCGTCCTTTTGCGGACACGGCAGGATAGCGGCTTTTGAGTGCACTGCTTTTCGACCGACTGCAAAAGCCGTATTGGTAAAAAAAATACTACCTGTGTGGAAGGCATTTCCATTCTGATTTTCGCTGCTCATACGAATTCAAGTATGATTTATAGGAAGCATGCACAAAAATATCATTTCTTCTTCTCATGTGACAGTTAATCACTTAAAATTTTATACCCGAGAAAAGACTATCCTCTGGTTTTTTAAAGAAAGGTTTCTAATGATGAGATTTTTTAAGATCGTACAATTTCCATTCGACTAGCTTCGTATTCGTCCGCTTAGCAATGGCACACATTACTTATGCAATGCATTTCACATCCAATGCAAACTTTTATGAAAACGATACGGTATCTCCTTAATGGTATCGAGAAATGTATAGTCTTCCTTACCCGGAAAGCATACAACTTGTAGACTGGAAACTCTGCACCTAAACGCTATGACAGGTCGGGCTCAAACATATTCGGAAGTTGGAAACGTATTAATAGCCTAAATTTACCACTCTTTCGAGTATAAAATATGAAGAGGCAATTTGCTACAAAATGCCTACAAGTAAAGAATAATTTTACTAAAGTTTTCTGCAAAATATATTTAAAAGTACAAGAGCAGCGAAAAACAATAAGAAAAATGCATACTACTTAAGCAGTAATTTTTTACCAATTGAATTTTTTGCAGGCAACTGAAAAGCAGGGCCTTAAAAAGCCGGCATCTTGTCGTGTTCACAATCTTTTCGCCTTCTGTGCCAGTTCATATTGCGACCCGACTTAAATAATCGTTTCGAATGGTAAAAGGATTTCAGAATTTCGGTTAACCTTGCATGAGCTCGGTCACTCATGCGCGGTGTGGTGGTGCGCACTCAAGGGTCACTGTATTCGGCGCCAAAGCGACGAGCATTCAGTAAACGAGAAATGTCAGTGACACCATCAAAGGGCACTCAAATGACGATTTTTCTCGCATCTCGCGCTTTTTCTTTAAATCCCGAGGCGAACTGCCACCTTGGGAGGAATCGGTCGTGCTCTGGTCTCGATCCTCCCGCCTTCCCAATCAGTACGTTCAGTCTCACGTTTTTTTCTCCGTAGCACTTCTATATCGGCAGAGGAAAATTTACTTAAAGCCTGGTTTCCGTCTCTGTTCACTAATAATTACCAGACAATAAACTCGTCTTTTGCCCGGTTTTGAGAGTGTGCTTGCAACTTTTGCATTCTAGGAGATAATGACAGGTCAACTGAAAAGGGAGGCTCCAGGCGGGAAATGGCTTAGACGTGCTGATGATGACTGTCAACTCTGAAGCATGTGTCACTTCTAAGTTCGCAACTTTGTTGCTGAAATGTTATGGTGCCTGCTTAACATATGGTTAAACCCGGAAACATGGCAGTCTGTGCCGAGCTTGAGATTTTCCTTCTGTCCCACGGACCCCCCTCAGAGGCTACCGGACTATCCGTGTCTCAATTTCCCTATTAGTTTTCCGGTACTAATTATTCATTAAACTAGGTAAGTGTATTTATGCCTTAGCCACAAAAAGTTATGAATGCATCGCGTTTGCAAGCAGTATCACAGAATAAGGTCGAAGACTCTGTCTAACACCCCGTTAAGAACTGCTATGTTCTTGTTTAAGTACTGGGCAGACGGGGTGATCGATACCTCGCTGACCCTGCCCTTGGTATTGTGGCATGTTATCCAAGACCTACTACCTTCAGAGAAACTTCTTTTATTAGTGGGACTTCTATCAAGCTGAACGCCGCTTCGGTGCGCTTTTGGCAGTTCCGAGGCGAGTTAGAGGTGCAGAAGTCCTGCCCAACAGAAAAAGTGCGCGCGCAGGCTCAGGGGTTCCTTTGAGCCTTCTTGTTTCTTTCCGGACCATTTGGACGAGCAGTTGTTTCACCCAGGAGAGCTGTACGCGCCGCCACAACGCGTTTAAATGCCTCCTCGCTGCCAGGATGACCGTTCTTGTCCGGATGTAGGTGAAAGGCTAGTCGTCGGTAGGCCTTTATTATTTCCGCCCTGAGAACAAGGTTAGCAGAGCAGACGATGAAACCTTCGGAAGAACTCAAAGAAGACAATCAGAGCTATTTTTACTGAGAGTACAACTTTCAAGACGACATTTCCTGTATGCTTTATGCATTAACAGTGTGGTTTAAATACTCCGATAAACTTGCATACCAGATCTGTAGCTGTACCCGCCCAAGACTATCCATTGTTAACTATTATCAGAGAACTCTAAGAAATCTTGTCCCTTGTGTGCTGGAAATCTTACAGTAACTTTGAATCAATAAACCTACTTTTCTTTTAATAAATATTTCCGAAGTCGGAGGCAATTCCATTACTTTAAACCCATCTTTTAATCACAAAATGTGGTATTCAAGTGGGTGTGTGCAGGGGGTACTAGTTAGGGGAAGCGCCACACAGATAGCATTTGGTCGCTCCATTTGTCTCGTACAGGTGGTGAATGCTCCTGTGGCCGCCTCTAACTGGTACCCAACTCTCATCTCTAACTCTCGTCCCAGCGGCTACACCCCGGGCAACCGTCACGACTGGCGGGCTAAACCAGGTGAGGGTCTCCGGTGTTGTGTGTGCCACCACACCCGGTATGTCTGACTACCGAACTTAACTCCTCCCCCTCTCATAAAAAGTCCTACGGTGGGGGCAACAGCAACCCCATAGGCAGCCCAGGCTAACTCGGGATCGTTCTCCCACTAAAACAAATCCGCGACCTATAGTGGAGTTCGGCAGCCGCCTGGGATGTTCGAGCAGCCCTATTAAGGGACAGCACTGCTTGCCTCCTCGCAGAGAAAGGGGCTACAAAAGGTGCCCTAAACAAATGCTGGTTATCACGTCTTTAGCAGCGGGCCGCGGCCAGCAGATTGCAAAATACGTGGGTTTAAAACTCAAACAAACAAAAATACTCCCGTCCCCATCCCACGCGACATACCCTCCGGGCTGCTCGGGTGAGTCCGCTCACAATAGCAGCCTGGAACATTTGTGCACTTTAAGGAAATCAGAGGAGCAAACGGCCGAAACGAAGAATGGCACTATTCGCTCGGGAACTGGCGCGCTACAAGATGTACATTGTTGCTCTCTGCAAGACCAGGGTCAGCTGGAGGAGGTGGATTTTGGCTACGCCTTCTTCTTGCAAAGCGACGCGACCTGGTGTCGCTTTTGCCATCTTGAACGAAATTGTGCGACGTCTGCCCTGTCTGCCGCAGTGTATCAATGATCGCCTGATGAGCCTCCGCCTGCCTCTTCATGGAGACATGTTCGCCACCATCATCAGTGCCTACGCGCCCCCAATGACGAGCTCTGATGCGGCGAAGGAAAATTCTACGAGGACCTGCACGCCCTCCTGGTGACTGTGCCGATGGCAGACAAGCGGATTGTCTTTGGTGACTTCAACGCCCGCGTTGGGAAGGACCACGCTGCCTGGCAGGAAGTACTGGGTCCCCACGGTCTCGGTAGCTGTAACGATAATGGTCTCCATCTTATGAGAACGTGTGCGGAACACCGTCTCCTGCTGACCAACCCCTTCTTCCGCCTTCCGACGCGGGAGAAGGCCATGTGGATGCACCCTCAGTCGCAGTGCTAGCAGCTGCTGGACTATGTTCTCGTCCGAAGGCGAAATCGACAGGACGTGCTGGTGACCAAGGTGATCCGCGATGCCGATGGTTGAATGGATTACCGCCTCGTCATCTCCAAGATTAGGCTCCGGCATCAACCTCACCGAAGGCCCCAAGTTATGAGGCCGCCAGGTAAGTAAAATACTCTTTTTTAAATTTTCCTGCTCACTTTTTTGATTTCAGCAACCAAATAACCGATAAACTTGAGAACCTGCATGCTCCAGATGATAATGCTACCGTGGAAACAAGATGGTGTCAATTACGAAACGTCATCCAGTCCACCACTCTCGAAGTCCTCCGACGCGCATGCCGTCAACACCAGGACTGGTTTGACGAAACTGACACCGACCTCAGCAACTTACTCGAGGAGAATAAACGACTACACAAAGCCGCCGCCTTCTATAGCAACGGCTGCGGGAGATGCAGGACGCTTGGATGGTCCGAAAGGGTGAGGAAATCCAGGGGTTTGTGGATTGAAATTAAATGAAAAACTTCTTCAATGCCATCAAGGCCATCTACGGCCCATGTATCAAGGGGTCCGCACCGCTGCTCAGCTCTGACGGCACAACAATGCTGACAGAGAAATCGCAAATTCTGAAGCGAAATGTCCTTAATTGCTCATCAGCCATCTCCGTTGCTGCCATTGACCGGCTCCCTCAAGTGGACACGAACAATGACCTGGATCTGCAGCCTTCCCTACCAGAAACCATCCGGGCTCTGCAACAGATTTCCAACGGTAAATCACCGGGAACTGACGCAATACCACCGGAAGTCTACAAGCATGATGGGCCCCGGCTGATAGTAGATCCCACAACACTCTTCCAGGAGATGTCACGCCAAGGACAAGTTTTTCAGGATTTCAAAGACGCGACCATTGTCCATCTCTACAAACGGAAGGGGAACCGGCAACTCTGTCATAATCACAGAGGCATGTCGTTGCTCAAAATCGCCGGGAAAATCTTTGCCCGTATCCTTCTTAATCGTCTGAACGGTCATCTAGAGCAGGACCTCCTCCCGGAAAGTTAATGTGGCTTCCGCCGACACCGCGGAACAACTGACATGATCTTTGCCACCCGCCAGCTACAAGAGAAGTGTCAGGAGATGCGAACTCACCTGTACACAACCTTCGTGGATCTAACGAAAGCCTTTGACACGGTGAATCACGACGGACTGTAAAAATTCAAGCAGAAATTCGGCTGTCCTGATCGGTTCACGCAAATGGTGCGTCAGCTGCATGAGGGGATGACGGCGCGCGTCACTGACAATGGGAAGGTATCCGAAGCATTCGCAGTGATCAACGGAGTGAAGCAGGACTGCGTACTGATTCCCACCCTGTTCAGTCTCATGTTCTCGGCTATGCTGATGGACGCCTACCGTGATGAGCAGCCTGGGATCCGCATCACCTACAGAACTGACGGGCACCTTTTCAACAGTCGGCGTATGTCGGCTCCAACGCGCGTGTCTACGACTACAGTCCATGACTTGCTCTTCGCGGACGACTGCGCCCTTAACACCGTGACGGAGGAGGACATGCAAAGGAGTATGGACCTCTTCGCCGCAGGCTGCGCCGATTTTGGATTAAAAATCAGTACAGCCAAAACTGTTGTCATGCACCAGCCGCCACACAGCGCGGAATACAATGCTCCTTGAATCAATGTCAACGGTGCTCAACTCAAAAACGTGGAAACCTTCGCTTATCTAGGAAGCACGATGTCGCGCAACACGATAATCGATGACGAGGTTGCTAAACGGATCTCGAAAGCCAGCCAGGCCTTCGGCCGCCTGCAAGCCTCTGTGTGGAATCACTACAGTATTCACCTGAAAACCAAACTGAAGATGTACAAGGCCATCGTCTTGACTACACTCCTTTGCGGGTCGGAGACCTGGACCGTCTACTTGAACCAAGCCAGGAAGCCGAATCACTTCCATATCAGCTGCCCCCGCAGAATACTGAAGCTGAGATGGCAAGTCGGGATCCCGGACACAGAAGTCCTGGAACTGACCGGAATATTCAGCATCCACGCCATACTTAGGCAAGTGCAACTGCGATGGAGCGGCCACCTAGTGAGAAGGGACAATGAGTGACTATCCAAACGACTTTTCTACGAAGATGTCGCTACGGGTGCTCACCGACAGGGAGGTCAAAACCCATGCTACAAGGAAACTTTGAAGAAACCTCTGAAGCAACTGCAAATCAACCCAAAGAGCTGGGAGGACCTCGCCCAGGATAGACCAGCATCGATAAGATCCGTGAAGACTGTTTCAACAATCTATGAGGCAAACCGGATCGCCGCCGCCAAGGCCAAAAGAGTGGCACGAATGTCACCAGCACCCCGGACCAACACCGTCGATACCCAGGACCTTCCAACATGCTCGCGCTGTCAACGCATCATCCACGCGTTAATCGGCCTGGTCGGACATCTTCGGATGCAATGCACCAACAATCCAACAATTCAAACTTCTACGTCAAATTCTACCAACCCTCATTCAGACTCCCCCATCCTCACTCCTGGCATCAATTCCATTACTCCCACCATCATAGAGATCACATCCCAATACTCATCGCCTGTTACCTCCACCACCGCAAACAACACTGCCTTCGTAACCGCCGTCACCACCACCACAACCACAACCATCAATTGGGACTCTTTCCTAAACTGTCCTCAATGCGACCGCACATTCACCTCACGCATCGGCCTGGTCGGTCACTTGCGAATCCATAGTGCAGAGACTGGTGAACCAGTGCCTGGAGCACCAACGCAGAGCAGATATCACCGCCTCCACTGCCCTCACTGTTCTCGTGCATTCACTCATCGCATGGGCCTATTAGGTCACATGCGCATCCATGACAGCGGAATTCACCGCAATGCCGACAACACCGATACCCCATGCACACCCTCCACTCCTGCCATTCGTACCGCCACTGCCACCCCAATACCACCACACTACCATGAATGACATCCCCCAGCCTCTCCCGATTTCTCCTGCCCACACTGCGCCCGCAACTTCAACTGACGCATCGGCCCGGTCGGTCACCTGCAAATCCATCGCACGGAGGCCTTGGGCTCTGAAATACAGTCTCCGCACCCGCCTCCAATGCTCTCACTGCTTCCGCACATTTACACACCGCATGGGCCTATAAGGACAAATGCGCAGCAGAGCCCTCGCCGACTCAGCACCTCTCCACCTACATTTTCCTTTTTGTCACCGCACACGCACATCATGCATCGGCCTGGTCGTTCACTTGCGAATCCATTGCAGAGACTGGCAAACCAGTGCCAGGAGCACCAACATACACCGCTGCACCCGACTAAATTGTCCGCACTGCACACGCACATTCACACCCCGCATGGGCCTATTACGTCACATGCGTCTCCATGAACACCTGCGATAGAACACCACCGGTTATACCACAACACTACATCTCTCCTCATCAGCCTCTGCACCACACATGATCATACGAAACCCCACAAAAAACATGCTCTCAGTCTGCATAGTTGATTGAAAGGCAAATATGATCCTCGGCTCCTTCTTAATATGGCTCCTCTGTTGCATGTGTGATCTGAGGCGATAAGCATCGTGGGTTGGAAGGCTGCCAAATGACAAGCACATTCAGACCTCGCAGTTAGTCCCATGCGTGTTGTGTGGAGTGGCTGACTGGTGGTCTGAGAGTCAGGCTGCGATGGCTCCTTCTTAACGTGATCTCTGGCTATCTCACACATGCGAGATGTGAGCCGTTCAACCCCCTGTTGTGTGAAATCCGAGTGCTTGTGTTTGGGGGGACAGGTCATGTACGTAGAACGCATAGACGAGGTCGACAGCAGCTGTGCCCACTTCCGCATCAGGCAACTGACCGGCTCGGACGGTGGTCTGATTGTGAAGGTGGGGGAAAAAGTAAGGTCGATAGCACAGCGCATTTTCCTCACGTTACAAAATCTGACGCGCTTGACGCTATCATGGTACGCTAAAAACAATGGCTTGGAAGGTTGCCAACTGACGAGATAACTCGGTCCACGTGGTCAGCCCAGTGTGCGTTATGTGTGGAGTGACTGACTGGTGGAATGAGAGTCAGTTTGCAATGGCTCCTTCTTAATGTGGCCTTTATGGCACTCCCGCTCCGTGGGATCCGCGCCAGGTGTGGTGGCGCGCCCAGGGGCGGCTGCGACCGCGCCAGCCACCTGCGTCTTCTCCTGCGCCCTCTCCCATCTCCGATCTTCTTGACTCTGTCATGACAATGGGCTCAAGTGGAGGAGAAGGAGGAGAATGTGCGGTAGCTGCAGCGCATGGCAACTATCACTAAAAACTAATCCATGCGCAAGTCACCGTCCCTACACCACCCTTCTGTGGATCATACGGTGGCCTTCGTCGTAATCGATGGTCGAACTGTCGTGCGTGCGTGCTTAACTAAGCGAACCCTTCCTCCCTAAAAAGGTGATCGCACTCACTTCTTTCAAAGTTCAGCTCTTTCGAAAAGTTAGTTGTATGTAAGCTAACTTTTTGAATCCACACGCGGAACTACTGTAATCTCTCTCACAGTTAACTTTCGTTGAATGCAGATGATCTAGTTTTTCTGTCAAAAGCAAGCGTCTTTTACTGAACAAGCATCACACGGATGTTAACAGAGATCCAACGAAATATTAAGACAACCATTTTTTATAGTGACCGTTGAGGCAACGGCCCGCAGTTTTGCCTTCTGGAGCCACGGATATGCGGGTAGGTGGTTATGATGTTGGCCTTCCTGCTGCAAGACGGTGCATTCGCGCCAGTTGCGCCATCTCACATTCGTCCTTGAAACGGCAAAATGTTAGTATCAGGCGATCAATAAGTGAACTGACTGTTCTGCGAAGAATGGAGGGATGACGACGCTGTTATCTCTTTTTCCTTGGTTGCATTTCGATCGCAACCCGCAGTTTAACAAGTTGCATTGAAATAAGACCGATGGACGGGCACTTCCAGAAAATAAAGGGTATTTTGGCAGTTGAAATGTATCCGTTATTTAGAAATATTACAATCTCATAATTCCCGAAATAAACCAGTCGAAATATTGATAACTTTCTTGGCCACCTGGTGTTTTGCATTATTTTATGACTGTATCCCAAAACTCTTAGAAGTAAACTTAACTGCGGCCATAATAAACTGACCTTTTCAGACAAGAGACGATTTATTAGAAAAAAACGTTTTCTAGAAGCTGGTGAATGAAATTTTGTTCGAACTAATATTTTCTTGCTTGTACCTACCTCGTTGCTGACTGAGACACTCTGAGCATCTGATGGTTGTTTTTGCATTTTGTACCTGTTCAACTGCTTCTATGTGCTCAATTCGGATAGGAGGTATTTGCAAATTATGAGGCAAAGAGTCTTTGTCAAGGGCACGGAAGAAATGACTAAATTTCGGATCATATTTTGGAGAGGGCTTCTTCCCTGTTGAGAGCATTTCGTGGATGCACTGGAAGCAGCACTAGAGAAAGACAAAGAATTCTAAAAACAATGATGAAACTTCTTTAAAGATTTAAATTTTTATTTGTATATTTAACCTCTTTCCTTTGTGCCCACAAAATGGAAACACACCATAGTCCACACGAATTAAACTGGTCCTTCTCGGAGTGGTTTCTGTATTTCATGTTCTTAGTTTAGTTTTAAGGAATTAAATAGGAGAGCTAAGGAAACTGATACCATTTTAAAAATTCACAGGGAAAAGACGCAGAAGGTATACTTGAGCCTACAAGTCATAGAAGTCATGTTCGTCAAACTGAAGATTAATAACGTACAAATCTTAGGTACCAGGAGAAGCTTTATGAGAACCGCTCCGTAAGTCATACTGGCAATACAGACTTCAGATCCAAAGCGCAGTATTACCACACACATACTCAGTTAGTACGTATGGGATTCAAATGATGGATGAACAGAAATATATCTGGCCAGTGCCATCTATGCCTTGGTATTAGTTAATGCTAGGTTTATTCACAAATGCAAGCGCGTTTCCGCACACTATGACTTTCATTGTGATATACATCCTACATAACTTCAGCAATAAGCTTTGCTCTAACTTGCATTGACATTATGATTTAAAACTTTACAGAATAAAATTGTCAATTTTTGCAACAAGTAGCGTGAGTTATGTACTCCGTTGTTTAGGTGGCGAAAAAATATTGAAGATATTAACATATTCAAAGAATTTCTGGATTGCGTCTGCTATTTCAGTTCCATCGAAACTTCCGTTAAAATGATTCATTTAATTTGTCAGGATTTACAAATCTTGCTTCACTTGTTTATGTAGAGTTTAACTTTCCACATTTATCAGCTAGCACTACTTAATACATGCGTCCACTTAAAGGCTGCGAACTGGTATTTTGTATCTTTCTTAATAGCCTGCATAATTTTTCCAATATGTTCGACATTTGAATGCCATTTTATATAAGATATTTTTATATTGAATAAAGGGTGCTTCAAAAAGGTGATTCATAATCTCATTTTGGCTGAAAATATGCAGGCTGAGGCCATAAACTTCAAAAAACCTTTGACTTAAGCAGTTCACCGTTAGGGTCTGCTTTAGTCTGCGCCTGTAATTTTAAATGCGCCGATTCTTCTAAACGGAAGGTTGGTACTTCCAAACATTACAAACTTTGTCTGCCTGTTGTTGTGTAAAAAGGTTGAAGGATGGCAGTACGTGAGTGAGAATCTAAACGAGTAGAAATAGTTCGGTGCTGCTGCAACCTAATTTATCACACATTCTTTGTTCCTTTCAGAGTAACATTTTGAACATTGGTTTTGATGTCTTTTAAAAATAATCACCACATTTTAGCGGAAAGTTCATCAATCTTAATTCAGCCAAACGTATGCAAAAATTAGCATATTTTCGTTTGCCAAAAGTTTTTTGCTCTTTGAGTCCCTTGATTGCAAAGTATTTTATGGAGCAATTCTACTCGTTCCCGAAAGCTCAGTATTTTTCAATTTTGTTGGTATATTTTATTAGTGTATTTTAAACTTGCTAGGTCCTAGAATTTAAATATTTGAATAGTCTTTTATTTAAAATACTTGTTAGGTAATTTTTTAACACTTTTAAGGAGCGAACCTTATTTCTTTTAAATTAAGTCTTTCACTTTGTCGTTTTAAGAAAACTTTTCGAATTTTAGGGACCGTTGCGGTGATTTACTTTGTTTGGCTTATACCACGTTAAAGGCTTTATTAGTACATTGAAGAAACGCAAACCTCAAAGGCTTCATCGATACCTGAGCCTGTGGCGGCCGACATTTGAAAATGCAGGATATTCTGATGGAAAGCCCAGGCTGCTATTTCAACATCTGATACACTGCGCATTCGTTTGTCAATCTAAAAATAATATATCTTTAAAAATATTAAAGATTTGGTTGAATCGTCATCATATTTCGCAATTTACTACAGCTTTCCTAATTGAAAATTTTATAAATATTGTATTATGACCTGTTAAAAGTGCCTGTAAGGGACTGTTTAATCATTGCACGCGTTCATGCGTTTTTCAATTTTCTGCCAAATGAATTGTCTAATGGTCAAAGTTTGGAGCTAAAAGGTTACTTTATATAGCAAAACCTATTTTGCCAAACGCATAAAAGTTAAGGATAAATTTCAAGGAAACTAAATTACCAAATATTATGTGGGACTAACCGCTGTCCGCATTGCTTCCAAGAAACGGAATGACTTTCAAAATGGAGTAAAAATCACGCAAAATTCTCTCAGTCATGAATTTGAACGTATAATCACAAGTGGATTAATAAGAGCCTGAAGCAGAATATACCCATATTCATACTGACAATGCACAACGTCACTTTTACTTTTAGATCTAGGGCATAGTGTGCATGAACTATTATACTTTCTTTTTATGATTTTCATACATAAAGTTGCGTAACATGTACCAATTATTTGTCAAATCGGAAAGCATAAGACTTCAGTGATACATTTTACATGGCATTGTCGAAAATATGGTTTCAGCTTCTTGCAAGTAACGTGGGATTGCTCCGTTCACCGGCTTCATGCATATTTACTTCCGATGTATTTCACATTACGCTCAAGCAGTTAGTCAGTTAGTGCAAAGTGCACCAATTGACGTTGATCCGTCCTGCTCGTTCGGTTACCCACCAATAAACAGTCAGTTTAAAATTTTATCACCATACATAGGCAAATGGCATTTACAGCATGCCAAATATTATTGTTTTAGCAAGAAACTTTGGTGTTTCCGGACAAAGGAAAAATTTTTTTCTTCATAGAGGGGTAAAGGGACAGTTAGTGTGAATGCACTGAGGAAACCTCTCTCAAACTATCATCAACCTTCGCTACTTATTGGCTCTAACACAAGGCCACACGAAATAATAACGCTATTTGCTATAATGATAGTAGTAATTATTCTTGCCGTTATTGCAGTAAAAGGCATTTATTAAATTTGCGGGACTCTGTTTTGCAATAACTTCAAGACTAGCGATGTTAATAGAAGTAATCATAATAATGGCACTAATAGCAAAAATATTAATGGTCTATTAAAAAAATTTGATTTGACTTACTTTATTTGCGAAAAGATAAAACAATAAATCATCTGAATGACGACTTCGGTTGCCTTCCAAAAGAACCTCGTCAATCCATTTATGCAAATTGACAAAACTATGTCGATTAGTAATGTCGAACACCAAGAAGACGGCTTGAATATCTTTGTAAAATTCATTCCTGATCTCAAGAAAGATATCGTGTCCTGAGGTGTCAAAAATGTGCGCAGTATAATCAAAACTGCCTAATTTTGTTCTTAAAAGTTAAATTAATTTATCAGCCTTACATCTTCATACCGTAATCGATGCCTATCGTTGGACTGTAGGAATCTTTAAATCGGCGTTCGCAGAATCTCTTAATAATACTTGTCTATTTCAATTTAGTTAGGAATCAAATGCGTTTTTGTTCTAACCTTGCCTGTTTTCGCATCACCTAGACTAAGGATTTTGAATGTAACTTCAGAACTTTTTGACGTCATTTACCATATGCTATTTTATCGCGCACAATGACTTTAATTAACCCGCGATTAATATCACGATTCTTAGGTCAACGTTGCATGGTGTACGGAAGTCGAGTCAGGCCAATACCAGTCCGCAAATTAACGCGAAAAACGTTACCCGTATTTAAGGTTATTTTTTAAAAATTGAGAATTAATACACCCATACATTATTGTCATCTATTCAACGAGGAGCTGAATGATATTGAAGTCAACCTTGACATCAATGCAATTCTCAACGTTGATTCAAAGAAAGGAAAGTTCTTTGGTGTATAGGTTTGTTGCACAAAGTAACTGATACATCTTTGATGAGGCAGTGCTAGCTCTATATCTAATTGGTGCCTTTTATCTTCTGCTTCGCGCGGATCCTTTCGGCGGATGTATAATATTTCAGATCTGTGGTATGGTCAGTACATCAAAAGGTTTCGAGTTTCGGAGATGTGAATAAATGCGTAACAGAACTTAATTTACATCTCAACTTTCATTTTACAACTTTAGGCCATGCATTTGCTACTACTGCCAGTGCTTACAGAAGAAACCAGGAAATTTCTCTGATTTTACGTGCACCTCTTACCTGCGAGGTCATCCACACAAGATTAGACGCGTAAGCGCGTGCCAAGATCTAGATAAGTTGAACTTTGGTCCTGTGCTTTGCCACCGAGCGAGAAGATGTTGGCTGACCCCCTTTTTTATTGTAAATTTAGGACCGATGACATAATATTTGTTAAAAATAATCTTTCACAAATCATATTTTCAGGTAGCCTTATAAAAACGTTATCGTTGTTTGATATCCGTACGTACTGTTTCACATAAAACAACAATTTTTCGTTTGAACTTGTGAAATATTTTTATCTGAAAACATTGCTAATTTTTCAGATGTAAATTGACTGTAAGTAAGCAAAAAATACTGTTTATTAGTAGGGTCATTCGGGACCGTTGCGCTTCAGTATACGTATGAAATGTCAGAGGAGTGAATCCACTTCCTTCGAGGTCTTAACTTAAACCGAAATTTATCATTAACAAAATTAATTTTTTCTATAAATTTTGAAGACTGGTACCCCGTACTAAAATTGAAAAAATCCAAAGACATTTTACTCGGAAAATGTTATCTACGCACCTTCAACTACCTCCTAATCGAATAGCTATCAGCTAACTTAAATAAAATTGTGATGGGTTCGGAGACTGGAAACTGGCTTTTGCCTTCTTTTCCGCTTTTAAACTAGTTCAAATATTCCCTGATTTTCAACAATTACCTCGTTTGTCGTCCGTCCTACCTATGAATTCTTTAATGATTATACCTCCACCTATATCCTTCAATTCTATATGCTCTCTGTTCTTTGCTTCAGGCTAATGTCTTCTTTCAAATAACCTGCAAATCGATTTAGGGTTATCAAATAACCTGTCTGATTTCAAACGAAGACTGTATATCTATCATAGCACTGATTCGATTAACCTTTTTTCCTCATCCTTTCCGATCAGCTTTCTCAATGACACTGAGAAAGTACCGTCGGGAATTTATAAGATCATCTTCAAATTATGTTTCCATGCATCGTCTTTCCCGCGAACTAAGATGTCGTTATAACCCAGCCCTCAGTAAATTAATCGTCAAAATTTGGGTCATATTTAAACGCTCATCTTAATGCACGTCCGATTGGTTTGCCAATAACCATCAACAAAATGCCAAGCTGACAACTTAGATGTGCAGGCCACAGATAAATCGTCGATTCTCTTGTGAAATAGCATCCCTGAGTGCACTTGTTTTCTTCTTACACAATTGCCGGATCTCCTTTTACCTTTTCCTGAAACGGTCAGAAGCAACCTACTATGCTGCTTCGTCTCCCCTCGCGTAACAGTTGTGTGTCTCTCACACGTTTTTTAAATTCTGACCTTAGCATTCGTGTTTCGTCCCGACTTAATTTCTAGCATCCTTGTGAATTATCGAAATCAGCAATGAGAGTATCATGGTCGCTTCTCTGGCAATTCTACAATGAACTTCACGATATCTGCGGTTTTTTCTCTTTCGACCCTAAGCGTTCTGATTATGCACGCGAAAGTTTCCCCCGTCAAGCACAGTTAACGGTTACCCTCATAGCTAGTCGATATGCATTATGATCACACCTGCGGTGGTGAAAAGAAGCCCCTTTCGTAACATGGTTTCCTCCACGATAGTGAGCATTTTGAACCCTCATATGCTCTCATCAGCATGCCGGTCCTAGCCTGATGCGTATGTTTTCTCCCTCAAGCGACAGTTCTTTTCTCCTTTAAATCCCACAAACTCCATCCAAGATGTGCCTCTTCCAGTAAACTGCCAAAGATTTTTTTCACTGTCTGCTCTTTTATCTAATTTTATTTACCAAAATGATTTGTGTCATTTGTTACCGCCAAGATGCTTACCGACTGTTAATAACTTAACTGTATGGGGCTGCGTATTTGTTTTATTTTTTCTAAGGAGAGTGCCCTTCTGGGAACCCAAATAAAAATATATCTATCTATCTATCATCTTCAGACAAATGGGAGACGTACACATGACAGCTAGCTCTTAACAATGCCTAACACAGGATGCATTGGTTGGCATAATTTTATGTCAATAGGCTCCACTGCTTTCATTGATCCGGTCGATGGTGGCTGTGTTCGCTTCCACCTGACCTCGAGAAATTTGTGTACATGTTAAATTTGCCTGAAGACGAACTTGAGTACCCGACTCAAAAATTTCGAAAGTAAAGTTAGTTTGTTCCTGTTAAGTCCAAAAGGAGGAGGTTAAAGTGGTTCCAAGGACAATCCTTGATTCAACGTAGCACACGAGTAAAGCCTTGGCTTACCTGTCGAACCGTTTTTTTATCTTTTTTTGCGCCTGCTTCGGTGTGCACGTGAAAGCCTGGCGCACGCGTGTGAGGCACATCTGGGCGTCCTGGATATTAGGCCAAATCCCGATTGGCTGCCCGAGTATTCCCCTTAGATCGATAGCTTCCTGCTGAATTCTGATTTGATGACGTTGCTTCCCAAGCAGGCAAAGCGCACCACTTGTTTTTTTTTTCGCGCAGGTTTATCTCGTTTTCTCCTCCGGGCGCAAGTGGACTTAAGCAGGAAGCTGTCACGCTTTCTGCTCAGTTATTGTATAACCCCAAACTGCTCACCTGGTTCTCGGCCCGCAGCATTGATGTTCAAGAGGCAGTTACGCACACGGCTCGATTGGATTACTCCTTAAATGCATGATAAAATCACTGAGCAATAGGTGAAGATGGAAGCACGATATGATGCGCACACGTGACTTTGAGTCTTCTTGCCTAAGAAAGTGTCTACACGAGACTGGAACACGAAGTGAACTGGTATCAAGCGAAAGTTCAAATGAGTGAGTGACAGATCGTAGAATTGGCGTTAGAAGGTGGGAGAATTGTGCGTCGACATTTGGACAAAGTTTGAAGCCGATCTGACACAGAAAGTGAAGAATTTGGTAAGTGCGCACTGCCAGCAACCCTTGATGTTGATTCTGGCGTCCCAAGAACGAAATATCTACGGCCTTTACTTTCTAAAACACCGTTATCCGAGGTGTCTATTTTTCACCTTCCTTCCTCCCCGTTCAGCAGTAACGTAGAGGTAGAGGAACCAGTAACACCACGAAATAGCGCAAAGTTCGTTGATACCGCCCTGAGAAGGCTGACCTGAACCCGTTAACCCGTCCAATGACAAGGCAACACGACAAAACAAGACAACGACAAAGCGTGACAAGGCAACTTTCAAGGTCATGTATGCATGGGGAGACCACCTTTGTTTTGAATGGTCACCCTTTGGTCTATGAAATCCCTACTTTGCCATATAACCTGCTGTGTATCCTAAGACTCCTCACTTGGGCTGTTTCCCCGTCCTCAATTCACATTCTGTATACAATCAGCCTTCTGTATTGGATACGTAACGGTTCTGGAATGCTATTCTGAATATCCTCTATAACGACTGCCCACTGACGAGTGTCCATCAGAAAAGCGTCCTCGGTGGCATTAAAGCATCCTAGAAAGGGAAATTATCAGGAAGCATAAATTGGGGAGAAAATACTGCGAGTCTAACTAAGTCACATATTTTAACCTGTACAAAATACAGAGAAACAAACAAATGGAGCCTAATGTTGAAAATAGCTGGTGAATTCGAGAAGACTTTGCTGCAAAAGCCAACGCAGAATCCAAAGTTAATCTGCAGCTATTGATGCACATGAGCAAAGAAAAGACATAAAATTCCGATGATTAAGACTACCGTTGGAATCGAAATTGGTGAAAATAGGAACAAAGTAGAGTTATTTTCACAATTCTACCGCTCAGTCTACACAAACGACACAAAGTTCCTTCGTCCCTCCATGGAGGACTTGTCGACCCCAAGCATCAGCCACCTTCTGTTTTCAAAAGTTCTGATTCAAATGGAATTTAAGGAACTTAACGCGTCAAATCTTCAGGACCGGATGAGATTCCCCTCAAGCCTCTCAAAGAACATGACTGTGAACGTTATGTGTGTCTGTTAGTGTTCTTTCAAGGTTCATTTAACTCTGGAACACTTCCTACGGATTGGAAACTGGCGTATATAACTACCCTACACAAAAGCAGTAGCCGGAAGTCAGTGACAAATTACAGCCACCTAAGCTTGACATTTATCTTCGGCAAGATTATGGAGGTGATCAATAAGAGCGAATCGGTGCAATTCCTAGGGAGTCATAATTTACTACTAAACTGTTAACACAGGTTTCAAAAAGAAAATCATATATGACTTATTTGCTGCAATCTATCCAGAGTTAGACCCGAGTATTACGATCGGTTGGCTGATTTTCGGCGTGCAGCGTGAAGCTACTAACTTGGTTACTGCTTCTTTACCCTAGACACCGTGTTTTCGAACGCATCACGACCAACTGGTCCTTCGGACACTCCTACGGAATCAACTGCAAGCCAATCGTCTACCTTCAAACCAAATCCTACTTATTAACTTATACTTGTCGTCGTTTTCCAATTAATGTATCGCTAATTTCTATCTTTTTATCACTACATCCAATATACGTTCTTTATCGCATTCCATCTTCTTGCGTTGGAAGTACTTAGACTTATATATTGTATGATGACGATCGAACAGGATACGAATCTGCCCCACTTCAGGAAACAAACCCACCGAAGATCTATTTGTAGCTTCTGAAAGACCACTCTCATTGAAGGATATCAATCTTTCTTCAGAAATAGGAGAAAAACAGGACGCAACACCGAGCTCTTGAAGATTGGTACGCAATTCACTTCGCCTTCAATGACTTTCAAAAGGCATTCAACACTGTGCCGCACCAAAGATTGTTGTAAAAGCTAGAAGGATAAAGAATCAGGGCTAACCTCTCCAAATGGATTGAAAACTTCCTTGGGAATCAGTGCGAGGTTGTTTGCATCGGTCAAGAGAGGTCAATTTCTGTTTTAATCAAGAGTGGGGTTCCACAAGGTTCAGTAATAGGGCCAATTCTGTTCCTAATGTACGTGGACAATTGTGTCAGAGACCTGGACTGGGAAGCAGCAATGTTTGCTGATGACATTAAACTCTGAAGTAGAATCCGGAGCTCTGCCGATGAAGATATACTACATACCAACCTACATCAGTTGTTGAGAAGTCGAGTCATTTGCTTTAGCGGTATAACGTCGATAAGTGTACAATACTTCGTTGAGGCAAGTCGTCTGGATCCACCGACAGTAGAAGCTTCTTTCTCAACGGTACGGTCCTAAAAAACGTCGACACCGAAAAAGACCTTGATGCACTGACGAAAACAACTTTAAAACCGTCCTCTCACTGCTCGAGAGTGGCAAACAGCGCAATGTCTGTGTTGCAGGTCAACATGGCCTTGCAAGAGTATTTGAGTGACATAAAAGGACAAGACGAAACAATTAGGGTTTTTAAACTTTTCCCGACTAAATAAAAAAGATTTAGCTTTCTCTCAAAGAAATAGACCAAGGCCTTTTCATGTAATTTTGGAAAACAAACTTCAGATAGACCTTCTACCGGAACGAACAGCAGGGAAGTCCCCGGTCACAGGGGCATTTTTTCAACCGGACTACACTGTACAAGAGACAATGAAATAGAGGGAGCTAAAAGCGGAATTTGAGAACTTGGAAGAACTGGTAATAAGGAACGAAGTACAAAAACACCTTCGGTGCAGGATACCCGTCATTCTGCTGAAAGTCAAACGGTTGGGCAACTAATACAATGCAAAAATCTTCACAAAATCAAGTTATTTTGCGGAAATATGCAAAAACTCTTGAATATAGACACATCATGTGCATATGTCGATTCAACGGCCAAAAATGAGGAAGGTGCCGAAATAGCCTGCTTGAAAAAGCAAGTTAGCTAAAATGTATCTATACTAATGTCCAAAGCCTGATCTCAAAATTAGATGAGCTTAAGATAAACGTATGCAAACTTCACCAGATATAATCTCCATAACTGAAACGTGGCTCACCGTGAGGGTGGACAATCGTGAAGTATAACTCCTCGGTTTTCAGTTGTTCAGAAAGGATAGAGCGGGACGTCAAGATGGGTGTGTGCTGATTTATGTCAGACATGACCTGGTCGTGTCAGAATAAATGGAACAGCTCACGTGCGAAACTGAAGCAATCTGGCTTACCATCAGAACGCCGGGTTCCTAAGAACGCGAGATCCTGACAGTCTACTGACCACCAGGAAACGATCCACATTCAGACAGTAGTCTGATAAACAATTCCGAAGCGTTTGCTTGTCGATGCGAAGTGCTGATTATGAGCAGCTTTAACGCCTCGAATATGGACTGGAATCTGAACTCGGCACCAGGCTTGGAATTAAACTTCAATCGCCAGCTCCTAGAAGCAATAACCAAACGCTTCCTAACTCATCACGTCTTGTCTCCAACAAGAATACGCGAAAAAACATGTCAATTGTTCAAACCTTGTATTGAAAAAGAGTCTGAGAGCGTCGATGTTTTGAACTGTCTACCCCCACTGGGAAAAAGTGACCACGTAGTCCATCAGTGGGAATATTCGCTCTTCTCGCTCCGATCGAAGCATCACAGTAAAACGCAACATATTGTGTGGATATTTACCCAAATTAAAATTGATGTACACTGTTTAGACTGGATGAAACATTCACCGGGTGTATTCTCGCGGGTTGGTTGGAAATTAAGGCCGTTTTACATGGACTTATCACCAGGTACTGCCCTAATTCGAAAAAGAAGGTCACCAAAGGCCCCAATGGTTAACAACCAAACTGAGGAGATAAGTAAACCACAAGCGAATGCTGTGGCAAACTTATCTAAGGGAGAATACATCTGAATCACTGACGAAGTACAAGACGCAGAGAAACAGGGTAAAAGGCCATGTTTAATAAGCCCACCAAAGTTTCTAGAGTAAGCTGATTAACCGTGCAGCGGAAAACCTGAAGCTCTTCTACAACTTAATTAGGTAGTTTACTCCAAACAAAAACCCACCCTTTTGTTATCAACGGATGAAGGTGTCGAACTTTGAAAGGACGAGGAAAAGGCTGAGCAGCCATCTCAGTTCTTTCAGTCACTTTTTACGAGAGAAGCCGATCTAATCGCTGATACCTATAATGTGGAAGAGATCCCGACAATTGACTCATTGGCACTCACAGAACCTTTTGTTCTTCAGGAACTATTGAAGCTGGAAGAAACAAAATTGCGTGGTTCTGATGTAATGTTGATAAAGTTGTTGAAGGAGTTGTCAGAACCCTTGTATCTACTCTTCCGAGCCTTCCTCGCTACAGGCAGATTGCCACCCGACTGAGAGATTGCGTGGATTTCCCCAATGCATAAAAGTGGCAGCCGGGCTTCGGCAAATAACTACCGGCTGGTGTGTGTCACCTCCATATGTTGCAAGGTTATGGAGCGAATAATCAAATGTGAACTGATGCAGTTTCTGGAGTTGCATCATATTTGCTCTGATGCGCAGCGCGTATTCCGCAGAGACAGATCCTGTTTAACATATTTGCTCTTCTGTCCGGAACGATGGACCCGAGTGGTTGATGAGGGAATTTTGGTGCACGCAGTCTACATAGACTTTTACAAGGCCTTTGATAGTGTGCCTCACCAGTATCTCCTATACAACCTCAACCGTATCGGGTTACGGGAAAAGCTTTTGAATTGGATTGAAAACTTATTGCTTGGGTGATCTAAGATTGTCCGTCTTGGCGATCAACAATAGGCGAAGATGGCGGCTGATAGTAGGATTCATCTGCGCACCATCCTTGGCCTTATGTTCTCTCTTTTATAACGTAATGACTGCGTGACTGGGTTTGAATTTGGCACCACTATGTTTTCTGACGAGCTTTGAAAGGTCATCCACAACGAAGCTGATTAAACATATCTAAAGGCGATTTCACATTGACTAGAGCAATGATCGAACAACTGGCTCCTCCCATTTGATGCTTTTAAGTGCAATATTTTACAACTCGGCAGAACAAACTCCATGCACCAGTGAATGTTTTATCTGAACCACACATGGCTACGAGAGGTAGAGGCTCAGAAAAATCTAGGAGTATGGATTACGCCCTCACTGATGCCATCGTTTCATTGCTCAAAGTAACAAAATCCGCAATGTCAAGCTTGTATCTAATTAAGTTGGCGTTTGCAAAGTAAGACAAAGGGTGTTTTAATGAGGTCTTCGAGATGTTCGTGCGACCACAAGTGGAATTTTTCATACAATTCTGGAGAGAATGGGCTGTGTAAGACCACCTCACCGATGAGAAGGTCCAAAGACGTGCAACCAAGCTTAATCGAGGTCAAAGCCTTACGAGACAGGATTGTGCAATCTTGATCTGTTTTCTTTGGAACAAAGACAGCTACGTGGGACCTAATTCATTTGTGTATTTATTTCTTTATTGCCAGTTTATAGGCAATGTAAAAAGATGTATACAGTAGGGGATCGATCTGACAGTGAAAGAAATCCTGATCGGGCTTTCGAGTGTTTTCAGGAGAAAAAAACTACAGCTAATAGAGCGATTAAAGTTCGGACAGGGGAAGGGTTGATACAGGTGCATGGTGTAGTCCTTCTCCATTCAGTTTTATGGATCCTGTATTCTGGACCAGCAATAGGAGTGTCGGCGAACGGTTGCTCGCTGTAGACTGAGGAATAAGCCGATTACGGACTGCAGAGTTAGCAATATTGCCCTTAGCATGAAGCTTGGCACAGGATTCAGAGTCCGTGAACGCCATCAGAAAGGAAGAGGGCTTCCACCGAGTCAGCCCTAAAAATTTGTGAAAGGTGTCCTGAATGTAGAAAACTAGTGACAGCTCTCTTAAACAAAGGAAAGCTTTGCACAGTTTGATACTTCGGGGTAGCTTATTCCAGATTGCTATATATTTACTAAAAAAACTGCCGGTATCTAACTGTGCGTGCCAGAGGAATAAATAAAAAGACATCGCTATGACTGGTGCGTCGAGAGTGGTTGAGATGCCTCAGAGTAGTAAAGGAGTTAAAGATACAACGGTTTAAAAGTTCAAACAGTAAAAATAGTCTGTTCTGTAATGTGCAAAGCCAAACGGGTAAAGGTTAGTAAGCTTTCAGTGTTTTTGGTAGGACAGGTTTCGGTGATCTGAACAGCAAACTCTTTTTAGTAAAGAGGCGCTGCACTGCTTCTATCTTCTACCGTTCCCTAGCGTGCAGAAGACTAAATAGAAACAAGAAGTATTCTAAATAAGGTCTGACATACATTTTATAAAGGCTGAATCTAATATTGTCAGTTTTAAAATTTCTGAGAATAAATCCAGGAGTTTGGCATGCTTTTCGAGACAATCAGGGCGCAGTGTTCAGACAGTTTAAGACGACTAGAATATGATATGCCCAGATCCTTTATAACTCCGGGCACATAGGAATCGTGACCGTGTATGCATGGCTGGAGCTGATGATTGTCGCCAACAACCATAACGGAGCATTTGTGCAAAGAAATGGAAAGGCACCAGGTGCAACACCCCTGAGAGAAGGCCTGAAGATCATTTTTAAGAGCTCGAGCACAATGTTGCGATCGACCGGTTTATATCGATAGGCAGCTTTTAAATCCTTAGCGTACATAAAAGGTCTACCATACTGAAAACAATCAGCAGCGTCGTTGACAAACAGGTAAAATAGGAGCGGACCAAGCATGCTACTCTGAATAACTCCACTCGTCACACGGAAGAGTGGGAGGTAACATTGTTAATTTTACGTCATTGTGTGCTTGCAACCAAATAGGAGGGTATTAAGTCCAGAAGCTTTTTATCTATGCCGAGGGAGGCAAGTTTCAGAAGGAGGAGATCATGGTCAACATGATCAAAAGCCTTAGTGAACTGAAAATAAACAGTGCAAAGTACAAAACTATCATCTCTAGATTGTAGCGCATGATCAAAGAAAGAGAACAGGCAGGTATCACAAGAAGAAGATCTTTTTCAAGGAACCCATGTTCAGCCGCATAAAATAGGTTATACTCTGTTAGGTGACGCATCATCTTGTCTTTGATCAAGGTCTCCAGGATCTTTGAGGCTGCGGGAAGTGTATTTACTGACCTAAAGTCGTCAAATAACATAAATAGGCCGTGTTTGGGTAAAGGCAGGCTGTGCGATTTCTTCCATAAAATAGAAATCTTTCACTTTCAAGAGTAAGATTAAATATCTTACACAGAAGGGACGAAAATATATCATTTGTATCAGTCTTCAGAACGCTGACTGGGACACCATCTGCCCAGGACTGTAAATTGACAAAAACGCCGAATGGTTACGACCAGGTCCCAGAGGGCAAACGTTATGGTTTCGAGGACGGTACCGATCCAAGCCCGGATTTTTGGAAAGGGAGCGACAGAATGTTCACTAAAAATGCTGAACAAGAAAGCATTGAAACTTTCAGCCGTAAACTTAGCGTCAACTACGGGGTTTCCTAAGGTGTCTCAAAGTATGGGGTGCTGTGTTTTTCCATGCGATTTTACTGTGCGCAAAAAGAGTTTCGCAACATATAACGAAGGGTTTTTGGCAAATTGACCTGATTGGCTAGTTGTTTTTCTTCAGACAGCCTCGTAGCCTGTTCAAAGATTGGTTAGATCAAGGGCAGGACGTAAGTGTCGTTTTGCAGATAAAAACGACGTGTGAGTCTAAGAAGTCTACGGTGGTTAGATAAAGGGAGGTAGACTTCATCCTTAACATTTCTTATTTTTTTACGGGAAACAAACGAGAAATGAGTGGACCTAGAGCTTGTTGCAGTGTATCAGTACAGAAATCCACCTCTTATCATAGAAAGAAATTAGTTCAATCGTGGGAATTAAGATGTGTCAGTAATTCCCCCATATTTGCTGATCGGAAATCACGGAAAAAACTACATATTTTGAAAAAGTTTCGTTAACCTCGAGTTCTTCTGTAGAAAAACCAATGGCATGGCCAGATCCCAAGTGGGTTTAAAGGTGACACTGACAATGGTTAATAACCTCGACAGAAAATAAGATCAAGGATGTTTGATCCTCGCGTGAGAAAATCAACTACCTGGTCCAACATGCCGATATTAATGGTTAAAAGTAAGTCTTCGAACTTTGCAGGATTGGAATGTGGGAACCATTGCACTTCAGGAAGATTGAATTCACCTGCGATCAAGCAGTACTTCAGATTTAATTCAACTGCGGCGTGAAATGCCTGTGCGAGACACAGATCATAATCCTCTCTGGCGTTGGTTTGGCGATAGACACAACCAATGAGTAAAGAGTAGTTATCTTAATTCTTAATTCTTAAAGAGTAGTTATCCTTTTGAACAACTCGGAGCCAACAGCTCTCTTCTACCACAGTAAATCATCTATAGTCCCATGGCAGAAATTTAAGTGGTTGTTTAACATAGATACAACTTCTTCCGTTACGGTACTCGTGTCGAGCATTCTGAATGTAAGTGTAGCCTAGAATAGAATTAAATAGAAAAGAAAATGCAGGGTGCTGTCCATGTCTCTGTTAATATTACAATGTCTGGGCGGTGGACGAAAACCACAGTCTAAAGCAAATTCATCTTATTAAGTAGAGATCTGGCATTTAAAACAAAAGCTTTAAGCAGGCACGTTTTTGATTTCTGGGACGGGACAGCTGGGCTGTCAGAGTGACTGCCTTCGGCCAAAGAAATGCTCTTTTCACTTGAACTATTTGTTCGTCCCTGTGTTTGAGATGTGCCTCACCATTGGTCCTTCGCTCTTTCAGCTCATATTTTGGCTGAAAAAACACTTCGGAATGCCTACTCCGTAGGGTAGATTTTCTCTGTAACAGGAAATGTGCCTGTGCTTTGTTTTTCAAGATGATTTTAAGATGTCTTGGTTGATGATTTGAATCGGGTGCTGATGGAACCTTCCGTATTATATATGCCTTTAGAATGTGGATGGACTCACCGTCTGTTAGCAACATATTTGCATACAATTGAAGGAAATATAATTCATATTTAACTCGCCCCTTCGGAATTATTGACGGTGACTCGCTTTGCTGACGCGTTACGCATGCTACGGCGTCAGGATTGTTGCCCTGCATCGGGTGGCTTCTTTTAGGTGGGCACTTCTACGAATTTGAACGGAAATCATATGCAAGTACGTTTGACTGGCGCAAGAGTATTTAAGGCCTGGAATGCTTTGCCTGCGGACGTCATAATGTCCCCATTCATTGACACTGTTAAAAAGAAGTTTGGCCAGTAGATAGAAGTTTAAGATAGATAGAGGTTTTAGTTGAGTAACCGGAATGGCTTTGTCATTGGAGAAAAACCAATCAAAACGAGTGTGAATTCGTGTAAAGTTAAGTTTGAATAGTAGGTCAGCTATTGGCGATGACATTTGACACAAATCACTGTGGTCAAAAATTAAATAAAAGATCGGAAAGTGAAAAAAACTGCTTGGGCATTTTAAGGGAAGAGGCTTAACTTAAATGGGGTTTGTGGGATTTTTATTGAGAAAAAAACTGTTGCTCCTGGGTGAAAAAAACATACGCGTTAGGTAGGACCAACATGCTGATGAGAGTTTATGAGCGTTCAAAATGCTCCTCATCGTGGGAGAAATCATGTAACGACAGAAGCTTCTTTTCAGCAATACATATGGGATCCCAATGCGTATCGACTGGTTATAAGCGTAACCGTCAAGGATGCTAGACAGGGGAAACCTTCACAGACATCATCCGTATGCTTAGGGTCAAACGTGCAAAGGACCGTAGAGATCGTGAAGGTCATGATAGAATTGCCAGAAAAGTGACCATGATACTCTCATTGCTGATTTCTCAAACCACCAACAGAGGAGCCCAAAACGATCGTCAACAGTCCGAGTAGGGTCGATACCGCGACACTGCTCCACACGGGCATATGAAGCAGCATGGTAAGTTGCTTCTGAGCGTAGTACGAAAGGATAATGGGAGATCCGATAATTGAGTAAGAAGAGATCAAAATAATGCGCTCAGGGGTGGTAGTTTACATGAGAATCGATAATGAATCTGATGCCTGAACAGCTCAGTATTCAGATTGTAATTTTGATGAGGGTCATCGGCATTCGAAACGAAGGTGCTTTCAAACAAGCGCACAAAATTGCATAATTGTTCGGCGATCATTTTATGGAGGCATGGTTAATGAAGACATCATAGTTCGTGGACGGAAACTATGCATGGAAGACATAATTTGGAGACGGACTTCTAAATTCCCGATGGTCCTTTCTTGAGGTCATGGAGAAAGCTGCTCGGGAAGGAAATGAAAAAAAAACGTTTAATTGAATCAGTGTTAAGATAAATGTGCAGTATTTGCTTAAATGTAGACATGTTATTTGATAACATTATATCGATTGGCAGGTTACTCCAAAAAAGGCAATACCTGGAAGCAAAGAACAGAGAGTGTTTAGATGTGGAGGATATAGGAGGTGGTATAAGCAGTGAAGAGTTACGAAGGTTTTACAGACGACTAACGGGGGTTACGGCTGGAATTCGGTGAATATTTGAACTATTATTAAGGCGATAAAGGAGGCAGAAGCCAGCTTTCAGTCTCCGAAGCCATATATATTAAAGGTTATTTAGCTGGCACCAATTCGAGTACGAGGTTGTTGAAAGTGTCTGAGGTAAGACATTCCAAGTAAAATGTCTTTGGACCTTTTCAATTAAGAACGCCTAGACTCGGTCATTAAACCAAAGAACGGGCAGCAATGTTCAAGAATGGGAAGGACAAACACTTGATAAAGTCTTCAATTAATTTCAGGAAGATAGAAATTATAAGAGATAAAGCCACAAATCTGGGCAACTTTGGCCATTCTT
This sequence comes from Schistocephalus solidus, assembly GCA_017591395.1. Taxonomy (NCBI): domain Eukaryota; kingdom Metazoa; phylum Platyhelminthes; class Cestoda; order Diphyllobothriidea; family Diphyllobothriidae; genus Schistocephalus; species Schistocephalus solidus. Next base: position 203,408 of record WEDG01004562.1, read on the forward strand.
CTATCGGTAGGAGGCGACAGATCTTAATTATGCCTAACTCATTGATGATGGAACATTCAGTCATAGAAGTGCCTTGAAAAATAACTGATTGTAGTAGACTCTCAAGTGCGAAGCACATGCTACGACACTTAGAAGGCGAGAATTCCATTGTCCAAGTTGAGCTCCACGCGGAAAGAGCCAGCAAGTCGTCATGAATTTCTTCTAAACGTCTTTAGACCGAAGATTTAGAGAAGGAATGTGCGCATTGAAGATCGTCCGCATAAATAAAAGACTGAGAGTGTTTAACTGCTGATGAAATATCAGTAATGTAAAGCAAAAACAAAAGAGGACCTAACACGGTGCATTGGAGGACACCATTTACAATAAGGGTCTCAGCTGAAAATGAAGACCCACTAAGACCTTTTTTTACGGTAATGTAGATATGACGTAAAGAGACTACGTAATCCTAAACCTTCTAACTTAACTATAAGTCTCCTATGATGAACTTTATCGACGGCTTGCTATGATCAAAATAGATAACGACCACAGAAAGCTTATCATTATGAAAAGATGTAAATAGATTTTGAAAAGACAGGTGACATGTTTCACAAGAGCGATCGGGAAAAAAACCATGTTGGGAAGTGCTAAGAAGTTGATTGGTTATGGAAAATCTGTAATTTGTACGGCAATTAGTTTTTCAAAGAGTTCAGCAAGAGGAGTTGTTTTATTAACACCGCGATAATTGTGAATATCCGAGCGTAAGCCAGATTTAAAGACGGGAATAATAAAAGAGGTTTTCAACTTTTCAGGAAAGAAACCATTCTCGAGAAAAAAGGAGAACATTTTACTTAGTAAAGGGGGTAAATCACTTAGCTGTTTAATAAAGGAATTTAGGATGTTGTCGGTTCCAACTGAGTGTGATTGATTAAGTTGGCTTTGTAGGAACGAAATCAATGTCAATGAGAAACTCATAAGATGTCAAGGCAAGTGTAGGGATAGGATTGGTTTGGTCGAAAAGGAATTAAACAATTCCGCTTTGTCCAAATCCTCTGTACTGAAATTATTATTGCAATTGACTATGGTTGGAATGATACTGGGAGATTATGCCGACGAACGGAGGCGCAACACTTGAGCAACAGATCTGGAAGTATTATCATCGATAATTGCTAAAGACTTCCTACGACTATCTCGCACGATCCTCATTTTCGAAGCTGATTCAAACACTTGTGCAATCCTTAAGTGGACCAATAACGAACTTATAGACGAATCCTTAAGCTGCTGCAGCCATATGAACCACCACGACATTTAAAACTAGCATATTTTCCCAAACCTATCGTCATTCATAAATTAAAACATTATTGGACATACTACTCCCTATTTTGAGTAATACCTTTTAATAATTGTTGCGTTCGAGGCTCTGTAGTATGACGGGGAGATAAGCCTTTGTCCAACGTCCATTATGTGTCGGTCGTTGTTAATTTGCAATGTCACTGAAATCAATAGGCAGTTCATAGGCGTCGCCTAACCTTCCCTTAATAAAACTGAACTGAACTGAATCAGGAGAGCCTTTTTGGATTTTGATGAACCTCTATTCGCTAAGATTTTAGGAAACTTCATGAGGCCGCATTTGGAGTATGCTATAGAAGCCTGGAGACCCTGGACATTTCAAGATCAGAACTGCCTTGAAAGAGTACAAAGGAGAGCCACGAAAACGGTTAATAGTCAAAGCTTCTTGTCATATGTAACCCCCCAACAAATCTAAATACCTTCAAGTTGAGTTAAAGACGAAAACGTGGGAATCTCCTAGAGACCTTCCGCATTGTGAAGAGATTGAATTGGTGCTTAGCCGTTGAGGACTTCGTTGAATTTGCTACCACAACCCATATTCGGGGCCACTCAATTAAACTGCGCATTCAGAAGTCCAGGCTGAATGTATGCAAGTTCTCCTACTCTGTCAGAGTGGTCAAACCCTTGAATGCTCACCCTGCGATGTTGTGAAGTCGCCACCGTTGGAAAGCGTTGAAAGAAACCTTGAAAGATTTATGTTCCATAATGATCCGGAGGGATGAGGTTATTAACTTAAACATTGAGACTCACGCCCAATTATCCTATTTTATGATCGTCTTTGCACTACAACAAAACTTAGATCGCTTGCAAACACGGTGTGATGAGTGGATGCTGAACCTTAATCTTTACAAATGCCGAAATAATCCGAATGCGGTCAAGTTCCAGAAGGATGATTAGGTTTGAATACCAGTACTTCATCAGTGGTCACCCACTCCAGGAGGTAAATATTCTAAAGGACTTGGGTATATGGATAACACCAACTCTCAAACCATCGTCGCACTGTGCGAATATCGCAAAGAAAGCTATGTGTATCTTCGGCGCAATCAGGAGTTCCTTCGTTAATTTTGGCGGAGAGCTTTTTGGGCGCGTGTTTGGAACATTTATCCGGCCGGTGTTGGAATATTGCGTTCAGGAGTGGCAACCTTGGACGAAACATGACTACGCTCTGCTGGAGAAAGTTCAACGGAGGGCAACGACACTAGTCAGCGGATTGGAATGCCTAGCCTATGAGGGCCGCCTAGAAAGATTAAAATTTTTTCCCCTCTCTTATAGGCAATACAGAGGGGATATGATCTTAGACTTTAAACTGGTCAGAGGAGTTGATTGTGCTCTTCAGATGGCCAACTTTTTTGAATTGGCAAACATGACAAGTCTCCGAGCCAAACTTGAAGTGCGGGCCAACTTCTTTTCCCAACGGGTGATTGAAGAATGGAACAAACTGCCAGCTTCAGTTGTTCAGGCTGAAAGCGTTGAAATGTTTAAAAGAAGACTTGATGCATTTTTACTTGATGAACATATATTTAGTTGACAGCAATGATCGATATACTTAAACGACTATCGCCATATAATATTTGCTTGTTTTGCTACTGTCTATCTGTAAATAGGGTTTTCAAAGGCTCTGCCTATCTCCCTTATATATACTGAATTATACTGAATTTTTGCAACCCATCTTCAATTCAATTCAATTCAATTTATTGAGGGAAATAGGCATGGGCCTTTGAGTACCCTATTTGTAACGTAAAATTAAGTGCGGTATACAGAGAAACCATGTGGGCTGCAAAGGTACAAAAGGCGGTCATAAAATATGACAAGTGGTGCACGACTCTCGAGGGTTAAGATAAATTCCTCATCGCTCAGGCTCGTTGCGGAACAAAAAAACTGTCAAGGTTCCTTTTGAAGCTTTCCAGCGATGGTGACATCACATCGTCTTCAGGGAGGGCATTCCATGTTTAACCACTCTGCCAGAGAAGGAGAACTTGCGCACATACAGTCTCGCCTGCTGGACACGCAGTTGTAATGGGTGACCTTGGAAATGGGTCGTGGCGGCAAATTCAAAGAAGTCCGAGAATTCCAGGCAACAATCCAATCCCTTCACAATCCGGAATGTCTGCAGGAGATCACCACGCATTTGCCTATAACTCAAAGGGAACAGATTAAGATTCATTAGGCGGGTTGGATATGACAAGGAGCTTTGACTTCTAACCATTTTGGTGGCTTTCCTCTGTACTCTTTCAAGGCAGTTCTGATCTTGAACTGTCCAGGGTTTCCAAGCTTGCATAGCCTATTCAAAATGTGGCCTGATGAATGTTCCAAAAGTCTTCGCGAAGAGATCTTCGTCGAAATCCGAAAAGGCTCGTCTGATGGCATAAAACACCACAATTGTGCTCTTTGCCACTTTCGAGCAGTGAGACGATGGTTTTAAGGTGGTGGTCGCCAGCACACCAAGGTCCTTTTGGGTTTTCACGTCTTTTAAGGCGTTACCGTTGAGAAAGTAGCTCCTAATTTCGGCGGATCCAGATGGGTTGCTATAGCGAAGTATTGTACACTTATCGACGTTGAACCGCAAAAAGCCAATGATTCGACCCATCCTCCAACCGGGTTAGGTTGATCTGCAGCTTTATCTTCGTCAGCAGGGCTCTGGATTACATTTCAGATTTAATGTCATCGGCAAACATTGCCGCTTCACAGTCGAGATTCCCTGACACTTTAATCGTTCATGTAAAACGAGTATTGGCTATTACTGAACCCTGAGGAACCCCCAATCTCGACCCGCAGCGGGACAGCTCGACCCTCTGGCCCGATGCACACGGCTTGGCGCCGACCAGGAGGTCTCTCGATCCCTCGATAACTCTAGCTTGTCACGAAGTCTCTCAGTGCGCTGCACGAGTATCGAGGTGAAAGTCAATGGAGAAATGTGAACCGTGTCCATCTTCAAGTGCTTGGATCCACCACTAGTGCGAATGCAATGCGAAATTCGTGAGTGCATGATCATCCTTTTCTGAACCGTGTTGACAGCTTGATAACAAATTGTGAGTCTCCAGAATTTCACCAATTCGCTCTTGATAATCCTTACCATAATCTTGCCAAGGATGCGTTTCAAGCTTATGGGCCTGTATTTTGTCACTGACGCCCGGCTAATGCATTTGTACGAGGGAGTTATATGGGCCAGCTTCCAATCGAAAGGAAGTGTTCCGGAGTCAAAGGACTTTTGAAAGAGCACTGACAGAGGTGCGGAAAGTTTATTGGCGAGTTCTTTCAGAAGCTTGGGTGGAAGCTTGTCTGGTCCTGCGCGAGTCTGGAGTTCTTTTATCATTCCTGGATCAGAAATTCTGAGAATAGTATGTGGCTTATGCTTGCAGTCGGCGGGTTATCCACTGAGGGATGAAGGAACCTTGCCAGTTTGTAGAAGACTGAGCAGTAGAACTGTGAAAAAGAACTCGGCTTTTCCCTGTTTTTAGAAATTTTACACCATCGGCAGTCTTAATCAGCGGTATTTGATGTTTATTCCTTGTACATCTACGGAGGTAACTGTAGACTAACTTTGGATTCTGCGTTACCTTTTGCAGCAATGTCTTCTCAAATTCTCTTCGCGTTTGAAGAATAAGGCTTCTTATTATGTTTCTCTGTGTTTTATACTTTTTAAAATAGGCGACTTGATTAGACTCGCAATATTTTCTCCACAACTTGTGCTTCCTGTTTATTTCCCCTTTTAAGTTGCTGTCTAGCCACTCAGGAAGCTTGCTGTGAAGGACACTCGTTAGCGGGCAGTGGTGTTCCATAAGTTGCAGAAGAACATTTCAGTTCCCAATCTTCGTTCACGGTGCTCGAAAAACATTGAGTCCAGTTGATGTCTGTTAAATCTGCTCGCATCTGATGAAAGTTTTCCGCGCCAAACGTTACGCCGTTTTTCCTCTATAGCAGGCGCAACGGAGAATAATGAGTAGTCCCACATAAGCACCACATGATCACTACGACGAGCGTAGGCATTGAGAAATAATCTCGTCGATGCTGCCTGGTGTTTTTCTTGTGAAAATCAGGTCAAGACAGTTAGCCTTTTGTCCTCTGGTCGTGTTCTGGTAGGGAAAAGCGACATGCTGCGTGAGGAGCAGCCCTCAAGATCTTGCGTTGAAAGCCACGATCGCAGTCGACGGGCAATGATGATCTGAACACGTGCCAGTTAATTCCTGGTGCGTTGAAGTCGCTCTAAAATCCTGCTGTCTAGGGTGTAGCTGGAGAAATTTTTCCAATTGTTCTCAACAGGTGGGTGTGCGTAACTTTGGTCTGTCTTACAGGTGGCCGATGGAGCAATGAGGACATCCAGACGCTAATGGGAGGCAAAGGCCTTGATGTTCAACCATGTATGGCTTCCGTGCTGCGCAAACTTTATAGATATTGTCAGACACTATTAACGTGGGATGAATGGTGGGTTGGGATGGGACGGAAGGAGTTCGGGATAGAACAATCGATTGGATGGAAATTCATATTCTTTGAATTACGCCATGAAATGGCCAGATTGTGTTCATGGCCTTTAGTCAACGTTTAAATGAGTTCCGAGACAGAGTGCCGTTTCCGCAGGGAGAAGTCAGTTGAAAACCTCTTGCGATGACGGAGTAAGGATTTTGGATAGGATCGCCGGTTGAATTAACAATATAAATTCGCGATGGTTCTGGAAACAATGGCTGGACGATCCGGGTAAACATACTACTTCCACCAGTAGAAACAACTACTAGAAACCATTTAACAACAAAATCTTCAACGCTTGATCTTCAAGTGAGACTACAACTCATCACAAACCCTGAATATACGCTCTATTGCAATCCTAGTGCCAAATTTTCACTTCCTCTAAAGATTCTCCTTTAGAGCTGAAAGAACGGATTCCCTAGAAATCATTAGGATTGATCTCCCTCTAATATACTACTCTCATCAAAGGCTTCAATGAATCCATCAGAGTTGATTGTGACTTTGTCCTCCTACTGTAGTGTTTCCCATTACAACTTACGCGTTTATTTCTTCGGATTTAACTACGGGCTCTTTAGAACACTAAGATAGCAGGATTTATTAGGTTGCTCAGTCGTCGTCCGTAGGATTCAGAGACTAATGTTCCTGGTATCCGGTCGTTATAGGTAATAGCGTCAATAATGACTATATATTTCAAGTGTAGTTTTGATACTTTTGGTGCTTTAGTCACTGCCTTTTAACTGGAATATTGCTAAAGCGTATTTTGTCGAGTAATGTTATCTTACAAAACTTCATGCATTCTACAAGCTCATTTTCTAGTTTTTTGAACTCTGAAAAAATATAAGAACATCAACGTAATATTCGTCCTTGTAGCCAAAACTGATTTGGCTGTAAATTACGCTTTGCGCTTTGCTTAGTTTTTTGGTTGTAAGTATAAGCTTATTGACTGCCAGCCGCAGATGTGAAGCCAGCTCAGCAGGCTTTCCTTGAAAGTTCCGTGACTAGTTCTGTTGTTAACAAACAGGTATTTTGAGTCCATGAAGTAAAACACTGAGAATTAAAGTATGTTCTCCTTTGATCACTATAGCAAAAATTTCCATTGGCTTTGGAGTATGGCGAGTTTTAATGCAATATGAGCAAAATGTTTATGCTTGTTCAAAAGCGGCTTTTGAAAATGCACTATAAAACGGTACATGCAGGGATATTCAGGAACGACTGAGCCGTTCGGAGATGTCGAAGGTCCTGGATAACTGAATCTTCACGAGGTTGTACAAAAGTGGGCTCCCTGCGAGTGGTTGTCAGTTTTATTGGTTAGGCTGGGATGAGGTTGGGTTGGGGTTTGGGACAGGAGGGTTTGGGATTGGGATGGGAGGGTGGGTGGGTTTGGGGCAGGTGGGACAGGTTAGGGTGGTGGGGATCGGGTCATGGGTTGGACAGGTAGTTTGGGTTGGTTGTGGGGACGTGGGCAGTGTGAGGATGGGTTGGGTTTGGGTTTGGGTTTGGGTTTAGGAAAAGGGATGGGACGGGGTTGGGATGACAGGTGTGGGTGTGAGCCAGGCATTTCTCTACAGCAGCAGCTCTGAGATCTTCCATATGCAAAGCTGAGTCGTTTCGTATTTTTATTCATAGGATTTATCCCTTCATTTGGAATCCCATAGCTTCCAGCACCCTTTATCATTTTTGCGATCTATGTAGAATCAAAATACATCATTCAGGAATAATTACAACATACGTGGCCTTGCCGAGTTTCAAACCAGGCAATGATGGAAAAACCTTGACATAATTCGAATAACTACACTTCCCGACGGTTTTCCTTAAGAGTCGCCTCCTTGACGGGCCAAGATTTTAGATTATTTAATCAAATCCCAAAAGGAAGAATAATAATACAAACATCACTATAAACTCTTCAAACAATTTCCTGGAATTAGAAAATATATATTAACAGAAAGATAGAATAGAAATTTTAAAACCTTCTCATTTGCAAAAGCGAACGTAGGAAGGACAAATGCATACATTAATAGCTTCCCTCAACCATCACATCAGATAAGGATAATGATGCTGCGTCTACAGGGCTCAGCAAGCCATAAAAGTCTAGTACAGGAAAGAGACAACCGCCAAGGGATCAGAAATTAAAGAAACAATATCAGGGCATCAAAGACAATTAAGGCTAACTAAGCATATGCCAAACAAACAATCCACGCTATCAAGGTCAGGAAACTGACAAAAGGGGCGTGTATGTGCAGAATTAGGCATTATCTCTGCATCTATGTATGTAGCTAACAGTTGCAGTGTAGCAATTATGTAAAAGCATGACATTCCAGTAAAATAAACTTGAAACCGATAAGAGTTAAAATGTATAATTATTTAAGGTTTCTCTGAATCTGTATCACAACCACTCCCCAAAGGAACGACTTACAAGAAGATGAAGGTAGTATGTTAGACAAAGAGTTAAATCAGGCCCCAGTCAGAGCAGAAATCACTATCATGTTGAAGTGCCAGCATCCACGAGAAATTGCCTATACTTAACTATAGCTAACAGATTGCTTAGATATCAGGGGAGAGCTTGCCCATAAATCTTGGCAGAAGTATCGTAATATGGGTTGTGCAGAATCCACGTCATGCATTCTTAAGGAACAGAGTGACACACGATCTATATATTTTTTTCGAATACGCCAGTGCTATCCTAGAAGAAGTGGATGTTTCACCATTGAGACTTTCAGACTGAAACCAAGAGCAGACCCTAGCCATGAACTAGAACATCAGAGCTTCTACAGAATTTTTAGAAAAAGGAATCCATACAGCATCTCATAGAAGAATGGGCACACAGGTGCCTCGGCTCAGACGCTGAGCCGAGCAGCTGAAAAAGGAACAAATTGAAGTTGGTTTGGGGTCGGGATTGGGTTGTGCGGTTAGGATCGGGGTTTGACACTTGATTTGGGCCTTGTGACATTGAGGTTGGATTAATACTTGGGCCGGGTGGGTCGTTTGGGGATCATGTGGTGTGCGGGCATGGAGGCGAATTTTGGAGGCGTGGTTGTTGGGTTGGGCGTGCTGTTGGCTTGGGCGGGACGTTCGGTTGGTTGTCGGTAGGGATTGGACCCGGGTCGTTGAGGTCAAACCCAGTTCGTGACGGTAGAACAGGATGAAACGTGGGACGAAAAACTTCCGATTGCCAGTCTCGTTTCTCATGCAAGGAACTTGTGCAAGGCCGGTCCGGAAGAGATGTAACATCTTTTGGGGTTTTAGAAACCGAATTTGCTGGAAGGCATGGACTCGGGAATGCCGAGATGGCAGACCACAGGCTATACGATGGGCGGCAGACAAACTGCCGACAGCAGCTGAAATGCGGACGGGAGAGGGACTGATGATCTTTGTGTGGACTGGATTTTTTGCCGAGATTTGAGGGAAAAGTATTGCTTTGGGCCTGCAGGATGGGCCATGAAATAAAATCAAAGCAATCCAATATACTATACTAGATACTCACTATTCTCAAAATAAATTACCTAGAAAAGAGTAGTAAAAAAATTTAGAAGGAACTACGCGTATAGAAAACAAATGTAGAGTCTCCTGCAAGAAACAACACTAAATGTTAGAGCCACAACGATTGGACAACTTTCAGCTCATTATTGAAAATTATTATTTACAAAACCGTCCTTTCAGAAGAAAAACAACCAATGAACCGCCCTAATTGGACATATACTCTACTTGCAAGGTCTCTTTCAAAAAGAACTCACTTCTGGAGGCGATTACAGACAAACAAGCTCCGATGAACATTTACAGGAAAAATAAGCAGCAACGTTGGTAAAAAGGAGACCACTAAGATGCGAAGGAATTTTAACTAAAAATACTGCAGAAATCGTTGGAACACCCCACAATTCTATATAACTACATACGAATACAAGAGGACTCAGTAACATTAGTTCTGCAGACGAGAAAACTGGAGACCGACATTAAAGTTAAAGTATCCCTTCTTCCCAAATTCTTTTCAGACAAATCTTCCTCGAGAACCTAATACTTTGCTGCTATTCCGCCCGTATGCCAACCAATGTTTACCCCTGCATTTCAATCTACCTCCACCTCCTCCTTATCACAACAAGAGAACCTTGACGTTAACTTTTCACCGACCATGAATTAGAACCGATTAAATCCTTATACCAAATTCACCTAGGCTGGATAGAATTCCTGCAAAAGCACTTAGAGAACTTGCTGACAAGAGCTATTGTAAACCACAGCACTTCTTAGGTGCCGTTGCTCGAATGTTAACTTCGTCCTGCACAATAATCGGTCGTTGTCTGACGAAATAATAGATTTCCTTCTTCGTAGGTATGGCAAATTACCTCCACCACAATTATCAGAAGGCTTTTTAAGTCATTGGGATAATGAGCTCAGAAACCGAAGAGACGGATAAAACGTAACCATAATGTTCTGCTGCATGTATTCTTTTAGTACATATCTGCACTGTTGACAGTGCGAATTTGTTGCCGCAAAGGCTGTGTTTTTGGGATTCAGAGTCCCGCGCAGCAGTAACTTTGCGTTCGTTCTGTTTAGATGCCCCATATTGAATTCTCTCTTTTCGCCGGTAAGTTGACTTCCCTGCGTTGGGGATAGAGTGAAACGGTGCATTATTGGCGGAAGGCTGAGAGCGTTTGGGGTGCCGGCGGCGACTTTGGAAATGACTGTCTGTTTGCCATGATGAATAAATTTGCTTCCGGTAAATCTGCTTGGCGCCGTCTGCGAGATGCTCGGCTGGGGGTCGCGGCAGAGGAGCCGGCTGTAGTTGAGGTGTGGCGGGATGGACGGCAGGGCATTATATTTTGTTTGTTTATGGATGATTGGCATACTTGTTTGCGTACCGGGTTTGCGATGGTTATGCGGGTGGGCCGAGTGGCGGATTTGGTAACCGAGGACAGGTCGGGCTGGAATTGCCCGGCTAAGGTGGGATGGGGTGGTGGAACAGGGCCGTTGGAAAGGTGATTTTTCGGCTGCGGGCCATTTTCATGACCGGGAAACGCCAGGCGAGAGCGGCCGCGTTATAGATACGGGGCAAGCCGTAACCGCCGCGGCGGTGCGTTACACATCGCGGCTGGTACTCACGGTGATCTCACGGTTTTCTCAGTACGCGAAGGGTCCGCTGCGGACTGCTGGGCTCACTGACGGCTGCCGCGTCGCGGCACAGGGTGGCGCGAAATATCTGCAGGGCGTTTCCCGGACAAGCCCCAATAGCTGAGTAGTAATGCTCCGGTTCTCCTGGTAGTCGACCGCACTCCATGTTTCGGCACGCATATCAATTGCCTCCAACCACCTAGAACAAGTGAGCACCCGCCATGTTCAGTAGCGCATCAACTACTGGACAACTAAATCAACCTCTTCCCTCAACAACGACCAACTTACCGCGAACTGTTCGGTCTTAATATCAGATCCACTTACTTAATAAAGGCCCTACTTCAGACTCTGATCTTCGTTCTGATCAGAATATTGTTATAGTAACTGAAACATGACAACACCTTCCATAATACGACACGAACTCTCTTATAGGTTATAATTTAACTCATAATGATCACCCGCGACGACAATACATAGTTGAGAGCTGTATCTTTGTTATAAGCGTTAGCATTTGTATAGACCATCCAAGAAATTCCCGCGGTTGGAGGCTATTGGCTTCAAATTACCTTGTAAAATAAGACATCTTTACTCGTTGGCTGTGTCTATCGCCCACTTAAAACCAGTGAGGATCCGCGATCTTTGGCTCCTACAAACATTTCGCGCCAGCCCAGGCTTGAACATTTTAGTATTGATTAAGTGCAGTTTATTTTATCCTTTCTGAAATTCCAGAAAGGTTCCGTTCCCTTCTGGACCCCTAAAGTTCAGGACTTACTCGGCGCCATGGAGGAAATATCGGAATGTGGACTCAAAGGTTGTTGACTTCCCTACTAGAGGATCGAAACATGCCGATCGCTTATCTTCTACAGAGAGTTACCTTTGACGAATTATCATCATTTTAGCCCTTGGAGCTCAGACCTTGAGCATAGCTGTTTCTACACCACAATTAAAATCACAGTAAGAAACGAAGTTTTAGATCCACTTATTTCTCGTTTTTGCCCGATTAGAAATAAATTAATATCACGGATGAGGGATTTATCACCTTTATCTCTTCGTCGTAAGGTTGCGTTAGAATCTCTCTTCGGTTGGTTATAAAACGATATTTCCAGATTCGCCCTTAATTCGGCATGTTACAGGCAGTCAAAGGCTAACAGAAAAAAAGCGGCAAAATAAATTAAATCATCGTCAAAACCATTCGCTTAATATCGCCATCTTCACACAAATTATGGGCAAATATGCATCATACGAATGATTATATCGATTTGCGGGTTGGGCGTGGTTCGGGTTTTGGAGGTTTGTTTGAGTTCGTAAATACGTACCGGACCGTTAGTCGGCTTTGAATAGCGGGCTTTTGCCTCTGGGACGGCGCCGTGACGCGGCGTTTTCGTCAGTCTCGGCGGTCGCGGATGGATGTCGTGCCGGTCGGTGTTATGGGGAATGGGATGGCGGTGATCGACAAATTAAACGTGGCCAGATGGTGGATCACGAGCAGTTAGGAATGGGTTGCGGTGGAGGTCGGCGCAATGCGTGCGGGCGTGATGGGTCGTTTTAGGCCGGGCGATTGGCGGTTTGGGAGATGGTTGGGTCCGGGGATGATTGAAGTCATGACAGAGGTACCTGGCCGGAACGTACAGCGTGGGTTTCAAGAGAGCAAGATGGCGTAACATATATACTTGCGGTGGTAGGCTTTGCAGACGGTATGGCTGGCAGTGGCGGAAACAACAAGCGCTGAACGGCATGGACGGCAGGACGTGGCGTGATATATAGCGGTAATTTATCGTGGGTGGGTTTTGAGAACGGTGTTGGCGGTTTGACAACGTGTGTCGTGATGTGCCGCGTTTGTTTCGGAATGGTAGGTAGGAAGTTTCATTACCCTATAGATAACCAACAAATCCGCGAACCTACCCGCAGAACTAATATTAAAACAATCATCGAACCTTACCCAGTGTAAAACACACACGAATTACCCTACTCCTTTCTTAACTAAATGCTCCATTATGATTGTTGGCGACGACCATCAGCATCAACTAAGCAAGGGATAACCCGTATTACCTCAACATTGTTAGGATCTGGGCATATCATGGTATTTATTAATCTTTTCTAGACATTGCGCCTGATTGTCTCCAAATCCACGCAGAACTACCGGAGTTTATCAACTAAAATTTAAAAACTCCAGTATTTGAGTCCATCTTCATAAAATGTTCGTAAAGACCTATGGCCAGGAATAAGGCTGCTTTCTAATATAAACCTTCTGTACGCTAGGCAACGGAATAAAATAAAATCGGTTAGCACTTCTTTGTGAAAAGTTTGTCCGTCGGGCACCGTACTCTGTCGTATCAAGAACGCTGTGAGCTTGTAATAATGATATATGATTTCGCGGTGCGAATAAACTCTTCGTATTGTTTAATTTGAATAATCCTTCCATTTATTCCTCTGACCACTGTGGGCAGCTTGACTACCAGCAGTTGCAGCAGTCCTTAACAATGTCCTTTTATTTCTTTCATTAGCTCGCACAGTTAATTATCATCGGTTATTTTTGAAACGTCATAACCATATGGAATAAACTACCCCAGAATATAAAATCCTGCAGAAGTTTTTCTTTGTTTGAAGAACCATTATTTATTTCATTCCAGAATAGCTTCTAAGAATTCTGGGTGCCAGAGCATAGTTGAATCTGTTTTCCAGTTCGATGGAAAGCGTGGCATCCCCAGGCCCGATCAGAATCTAAGCAGGGGGCTATGGCACCGTCTCACAAGAGAGTCACCTCCAGTGCCTCCTTCAGAGCAGACAGTGAAGCAACCGTCTACAGATGCGCTGCCTGAAGAATCACTTGGTTACTAAAATGGCTCAAAGCCTGCAAACAAAATGTGCGCACGATCTGGGCTTATCCTCTACAAACGCCAGATTTTGGGGTTTGAAGGCGCTGTGGCGTGCGTGGCCGTTTTGGGTTTTGCCGGTCTGGTCCTGGATGTGCTCAGATCTTGGTTTGTGTAATGCGGCGTTTAGATGTGACTTTGTTGAGATCGTTGCAGGGTTGTTCGGCTTGTTGGCAGGACCGTTGCTGGTTCGGGACGGCTTCGAGGGTTATGATGGTGTCTGGGTTTGATCGGGTCTTTGGCATCTTGCGGTCTTGCTGACCGGTGACGGACGGTCCATGATTATCATGGGGAGTCGGTTCCTAAAGATGACGGAATCGGGCCAGGAGGTTGGCGGACGATGATCATTCGGTTCATGACAGTGGCATTGTAGGCTGGCTAGAGTGGCTGACTATTGTTCAAAATGTTTCCTGATGTCTTCCGGAAGGAGTCTTTAAATGGGACCAGGTTGGATTTGGGTTCTGGACTTGTGAGGCCATTGAC